>JAJEJO010005644.1:87361-123361 GCA_020662805.1 Glaucomys volans | reverse complement strand
ATGTTATGTATTAATGGATCACATTCTGAATTTGAAAATAGTACACACGTGAGCAAGTGGCAAGTCATTCTGTTAGCCAACTCCTATCAAGATTCATCATACTACTGCCTGTTCCTCATTTGCTTCATGAATAATTGTGCTAAAATGGCCAATACAGTTAAAATTTTCTTCTATCATGAGTGCGGAAGTCTCCCATGCATGACAGAGGTTGTTCAAGTTCTGCTAAAGTCGGCAGCCATGCTGATGCCTGAGGGTTTTCTACACCTTCTAGACTGGACCAACCAGGGACCAGGCAGAACTCTGTGTATACACAATTTTAAGGAGATGTCATATTTCTTTCTGCCTTTTTCGCTGCATAAACATGACATTTGATGTTACTGAGGGCCACTTCCACTTTGGGGAGTACATCAATAATCTTCAGCTTGCAGCCCAACAACTTGCTTAGATGACCAAACAGCTCCTTGAGAACACTGTCTGGCTTCTGCACAGTATGCACAGTGATCTTCACCATCGCTGCGCTATTGCTGTAGGAGTGATCTGCAGGTCTGTGCTTTAACAGCTTATGTAGATCAATTGTACGTTGTTCCAGAGATTCCATCAAGTCTTCCTGACGTTTCCCATATGTGCTCTTCTGTAGCTCTATGAGTGTGTGCAAAGACATAATCTGATCCTCAAGGTATCCAATGACACCAACCTTCACATAGTGAATGGCCTTTTCTTCCATTTCTTTCCATGCTTTTAGCATTTTTTCTGAAGATATCCCATAAATCATCTGTTCACTATATCTCTCCAAGTCAAGCTGAATGCTTTTGTGAAAAAAACTCCAATTTAGCTTTCAGTTGCTCTGATGCTGAGATCAAAGTGGTTTTCATTTTTGTCTAGTTAGCATTATATCTAAGAAAACTTAACATTGCTGTTCTTTGTCCTTGAAAGAGATTGCTATAGTCTTCTTTTAGCCCACACACATAGTGCACTGCTTCAGCCCATACTTTGTGTAGCTGTATAATTGGAAGCTGTGTTTTGCTGTCTTGTACAATATAATTTACACAATCTGATAAATTTCTGGAAGTAAATGGCCCTTCATATACAGTTTTACTTTTATCAAACAAATAAACCATATAGGTATCACAGCCTTTAACTCCATCTAGAACACATTGTGAGGCTGGTCTCCGAGGATCCAGAGAAATTCCTGTCTCTGAAAGAAGTTCTTGAGAACCTGTATTCACCCCATTTTCACGCTCAAAGTGAGACTGTAGTGAATGAAGACTTTCGTCAGGTGGTAATAGAAAAGAAATGATCTTTGCAGAAGTCATATTTAGGATGTGTACTATTTTCAAATTCAGAATGTGATCCATTAATACATAACATCTTGGTTGCTTCAAAGTAAGATCAACAGGTCCCCCTCTCTGCTGTGGGTCCCAATTCAACATCAACTGTAGCCAGTTTTCCATGGGCTCCACTATTAAACTACAAAGGCTATTTGGTTGAGGTAAATGACTACTAAACCGAACTTCTCCAGTCATCTCTTCACATGCAAATATACACTTTGAATCCTTCTTCTTAATCTTCTCATACCAGGTAAATGGCTGCAGATGATGCAAAAAAGGCTTATACCCAGCAATACATTCAAATACCATGGTTCCAAAGCTCCAATAATCAACAGTGGCTATATAAGGCTTATTTTCAAAGTGCTCTGGGGCCAGATGCTGCAATATTCCCACAAAAGAAGTACAGAGACTTCCTTGATCAACATCTTTGGCATATCCTAGATCAATTATTTTATGCATTATCTTTCCACCAACATTCTGAAGAACTATATTTTCAGGTTTTAGATCTCAATTTATAATTTTGTTTTCATGCAAATACCAAATTCCTGTCTTATGTCACTCAGTAAAGCAAGTATTTGGCTTTCTTTAAGTCCTCAACAATTTTCTGGTTTGTTGAGAGGCTTCCGAAGGTCTCCTCCAGAACAGTATTCCATTGCTAGAAGAGGCACGTCACTTATTTAAAAACTCAAATCCTTAGGAACATTATAGACCTTTACAACATTGGCATGGTTCTACTTCTTCATGATCTGCGTTTCATGGCACCAGCGTTCTTTGTTTTTGGTACTTAGCTCAAGACGACAAGACTTAATTGCTATTTTGAGATCAGGTTCCCACTGCTGGCACAGACAAACATTTCTGAAGTCGCTGTTGCTGCCAAGCTGCTCCCGCATCTCCCAGGGCCTGCCTGCAACTGACCACAGTCCCTGGGGTTGCTCCATGGGGCGGGAGGGCAAGTGGCCTCAGGCTCCACCACTGTTCCAAGGCTAGTTCCGGGCTGATATTTTGTTGGTTAAAGGTTCAACTGTAGGCCTGCCAATGCCCAAAGCATTGTAGGACTTGGTGGAGAGGTTTTGGACATTTTATTACTCACTTGTTGGTGGGCTGGGATATAACAGAGGGCTGCGCCATGCCTGCAAACAGGTGGGAGCATGTAGGATAGGTCGCATGCCCACTGCACAGGTGGATTTCCTCAGATGTTTTATGAGTACATTCCTTTACATTTACAACCAAGGTCACTCTGTTTAGATTCTCACCTAAAGATTAGAGATAAGGGAAGTGAACAGTTTCCCCTGTCCTTTTTCTTCATTATCACATGCTTTGGACACCTTCTTATCTCATAGCAAGCTTTCCTAGGGCCTGATCAGTATTCAACCTGACATATTCCCCCCTTTAGTGCCTCACAAGCCCCTTTGTGACCTTCTCAATCTCAGACCATCCCATGTCTTCTCAAAGGCCCTCAGGACAGAGATCTTGGGGCACATTGAATCCATATCTTACAACAGCAGCACAAAGAGAGGAACTCTTCAGCAAGCATGCTAAGGTAATTAAGATAACATTAATTTGTATAGACACTTGGGTTAAAGCATGAGTGATATTGCATTTTAGTTTGGTTCTGTTTTATCCAAGTCCATCCCATCTCATGTGTGGGTTGAACTACCCAGGGAAGCCCTTGTGTTGCATTCACTGGGAGTTCTGAGCTGATAACAATTGGTCTGGTTGGCATGATGATACACAACTTCTATTTCCCAGTCCAGGAATAGGCTGCTTTTTGCTAACCTGTGGAGAATTTGACAAATGTTTAATAGATATCCATAATGGCAAATCAGCTCCATGAGGTAGTATACAAGCTACTATATGAACTTGTTAATGTAGACTATAATACACTTGCCTGGAAAACTGTACCACACCAATATACCTGCATTTCAGGAGCATAGAGAGTAAGAGACCTCTGGTGTATTTAACTGTCTTAAACTGGGTATACAGTATTATATATACAGTATTATATATTCCCCTTAAACTGGGGGATACAAAGTATTCCCCAGGTGATGACACTGAGCATCACCTGTTGTTCTGAAGGCCAGGTTCCCAACACAGTGGCCTTTACTTGTGAATTTAGACATTCTCCCTCTCCACAAGGGATCAGTAATGCAAACCACTTACTTATACAGTCCATGACCAACCAATGCTCCTGTTCTCTGATGTGAAGTCCTGAGGACTTGGTAACAATAAATTATTACTTGTGCCCCAGGTAAGTTTAAGAAAATGCTCAGTGGAACTGTCCTTTATCTATAACCTTGATGTTTGTAGCCATGGGCAAGATAACATAGAAACAGCTGCAGGCAGTTGATGTCTGGGTTTCTCATTTAGTGTCCTCAGTTCCTCAGGCAGACAAGCAGCCCTGCATAAGGTTACTTTTAGTCCTTAAGGCTTGTTTCAGCTGGCTGTTTATTCTTCCAATCAATCCAGCTCCTGTTGTATTGTATGGCAGGTGGAAGGCTCATAGCTTGTCCTAGTCTTGAGCTCATGCTGTACATCATGGTCTGTGAAATGAGTTCCTTGGTTACTTTCAGTTACCTGTGGGGTGCCATACATGACACTCAGCCAGATCAGTTCCTTCATAGTTGCCCTCTGATTGGCCCTTTGATGCTGGGGAAGCCTTGCATCAAACCCGTAACTCTGTCTGCACAAGTCAATGCATATTTGACCCCTTCAGATAATGGGAGAGGGCCAAGGAAGCCTATCTGTTGTCATTGAAGAGTGACGTCACCTTGTTTGATATGACCCTTGGGGGCATCCAGTCATCTTGGGTGGTGAGAGCAGGTAAGACAGTTCTGGCATGAACCAACAACCTCAGGCATCTATGTGGGCAGCCCCCGGGGGCTCACAGCAGCCCATGTAGCCTCTTACCCTTCACCCTTTAATCTATGATGTAACCAAGTGGCAATTTCTTCCTCTGGGGGTTCCTTCAGCCATCTTATCCTTGCCAAGTTGGTCTGCTTCATCATTTCCTGGAAATTGAAGAGGGCAATAAGCAGTCACATGGTACACTGTGACAACTTCTGTTTGGACACAGTGCCAAATGTCCTCCCGTAGCTGCTTTCTGCACAGAGGCCTGCCACTAATCACCCGCTGCTGTTGTTGCCATTGAGGCTGCCACATTGTAAGTCCTCTGAATATGGTCCAGCTGTCCATGTGGATAGTTAATGGCCCACTTTCATGAACAATAACCATTCACACTGCTCACAATTCATCCCACTGGCTGCTGTGTCCTTGTCCTTTGCTGATCCGCTACAGCCCTCCCCTCTGGAACGTTTTCTTTTGCAGATCCATCAGTGTATCAGGCTTACGCTGCTGTTGGAGGTTGGCCTTCTTGTACAGGTGAAGGGAGCAAAGGTGTGTCTTTTAGCGTTTCATCCTTTTCTGCTCCACGTGTGACCTGTCCCAGAAACTGTTGAAGTTCTAACCTGAGAGGTGAGGTGTGGTCTGTTCCTCCTGTTGAAAGTATTCATTCCATTTCATAGTGGTTGCCATCTGAGCTACTCCCAATCATGGAGCCTTGACCATTTGCTGTGGCCATACACTGATGGGGTAGATGGTCACAACCTTGACTGGAGTTTCTCTGGTGATGGACTTCATGGCAGGAAGGGAAGCATAAGTAGCATAAGTAGCATGCGATTATTTTTCCAACAAGCTATAGCATTCCTCTGCCCTCTTCCTGTGACCAAAATCCACAGGTCCCCCAATCTGCTGCTAAAATTCCAATCCAAAGCCATCTATAGTAAAATCAGCAGGTTTTGATGTGTTTAGTGTCCCAAGGACCTGTGTCTGTTTTACCATTTGTAAGGCCTGATTAAATGCCTCAGTATGCCAGTCAGTAGGGTCCCATACTGTACCCCTTCTACACTAATTATATAGGGGTCATAAAAACTGAGCCAGATGAGGGAAGAAAGCCCTCCAATAACTCAGTAGTTTCACAAATTGTTGCATTTGCTTTACTGTGTTAAGAAGTGGAAACACCCAAACCTTCTCACAGCCACTGGTACAATCTTTGTCTCACTTGACTAGACAACACCCAGGAATTTTACCAATTAATGAGGGCCCTGCAGTTTGTCAGGGTTAATGCTCTGTATCATCCCTTGCAAAAGCATGAGGGTACCCTTGGTGAGCCCCGGAAAAGAATCAAATATGATTATTATGTAAACATTTTCACCAGTGGAAGTCAGCACCGCTATTTTATTCTTTTCCATCCCATGTCACAAAGTGGGGGGTTAGAGATATCCTTGAGGTAACCCTGTAAACATCCGCTGTAGGCTTTCTGACTTGCTTCCCATTTAGCTCTTGTAAAATAATGGCTATGTTGAGAACAGTGGCATAAAGTGGAGGGATCAATTCATTTAATTTTCTATAATCCATGTGCCAAGTCCCATGCTTCTTTCTTACTGGCCATAAAGGGGAGTTAAAAGGATTGTGGGCTGGTCAAATCATGCCGACTTTAGCCCCTTCATGTGTGGTCTCCATTATTTCTTGATGGCCACCAGGAAGCTGATATTGTCTTGACGGCAACAATCCAGCCGGGTGCATGCAGAACCTCGGGGGTGTGTAGCAAGCCCCTTTAATATTGGCTTTACAGCTGACACATGCTTATTCTCCCAGCAATGCAAACGGAACTCCCCTAAGGTAGTGTGTAGGCATTTCCCCACAAGATGTCAACACCTATTATATGTCAGGAGTTGGGGAGATGGACTTCAGGTAGTGGGGTGGGTGGCAGTGGTCCAAGTCACAAAGTTTCAGCTCAAACCCTACTATTTTCCCTTTATCCATCAATAGCAATTAATCTGCTTGAGAATTTATCAAGATTTCCATATATAAATGTACATTCAGCTCCTGTGTCCACCAGTGATGGTGTTCTCTGGATATTTTTGAAGCCAATGTATTGCCATTTCCATATATGGCCTCTAGTCCAGAGACATGGCTCTTATCCTGCACTTTGACCTCTCCCCTAGTTGCCCCACACCCAAGGGCTCCAGGACTCCTCGGGGGAGCCATGGGCACTGCTTTCATTCTATCTCCTAATGGGAGACACTTGTCTTTGTCTCCTTGTGGAGTAGGAGTCCATTCTACCTTTCTGACTGCCTCCCTTTTTCTTTTCCTTATTGAATGGTAATGCCTGAGACCTCTTGTCCTTTGGCAGTTGCTTCCATAACTCTATCAGTGTGGCATTAGATTGTCAGTCTGTTTTCCTTTCATTCACTCCTGCTGCTATTAAGTTCACCCACGTCTGTTTACGAGAGACTTGAAGAAGTCCTTCCAATTTTGACTGAGTTGGATAGACTCCCATTTTCTCCAATAATCTTTCTGTCTCCCCTACATCTGTAACGGTCTTGCTGCTTGCTTGAGGGGCTCTCCTACTAATGGGGATAATGTTGGTAGCAGGACACCATAAAATACACGGAGGGGCTACTGCATTCTTCATCCTGGCAGTAAAAGTCATACTGTCCCTTTCCCAGGAAAGGCCACACATAAATGGCATGTTTTATTCCCAGTTCTCACAAAGAACTCTGCAGTTCATCCATGGAGGCCCAGGTGCCTCTGGGTACAGGACTATCTCTTGAATTTGGTCGTATATTGTGAGTGTCAAAAAGCAGCCGAGCTAATAATGACCCACGCTTTCATCAATAGCACTGGCATAAACCTGCTGACATAAAGCAGAGTGAGCAGTTACTGAAGTTGTTTTGGATAATTCGGTATCATTCAACATTATCCTATCTGCTCCAGTGTTCCCAAAGTGGAACAGTCATGCAGCTACACTTCCTCTTGTTTATTTCCTGAACTTGGATCCTAGTTCCACCAGCTCCCTGGAGATATATGGTATATGGTACGTAATTATCCCTCAGGCTGCTCCTGTTGAGTCTTTAACTTTTGGATTATTACTGGTTGGGCTTCCATTATGTCTTCATCTTGCACCTCAACTTCTGAGTTGCTGGAACTAGTGGAGTCCCTGAGTGGACCCCATGTCCGAGGATCCCAGTTTTCCTGAGTCACCAATGCCCTAATACTGGTTCTGGGCCTGCAATGTCCCCTCAGGTTAGCATAACAGCAGGTCGTGACCTGCAGACACTCATCTGCAAGTTCAGAGGGCTGCAACAGCACATCCTTAGAGGCAATCTGGGCTAAATTGGCTTCTTTTCCTAGTTTTAACACTTTCTGTCCTCTGAGGAGTTGAGCCTGGCTAGGTCCCAGTCTGTGGCTAAATGTAAAGTGCGCAGCAGGGGCCTTGCCACCACCGCAGCAGCAAGGTTTGTTCCTTTCTCTTTCCTGTTACTACTCTGGAGTTCTCTTGTGTTACTGCCACTACTTTGGACACTGCTTCCAACACTTGCAGCACCTCTCTTTGCATTTTCAGGGTGTCCCCACACCTCCAATAGGAAAGACACCTTAAATCACCTCCAGGCTGTGGCCAGTTTGGAATTTTCCCTGCAGACTCCATGGTCTTTTCCAGCTCCAGAGTCAATGTGCCATGTCTGCCTTGGGGATGCTACCAACTGTGCTGATTGTTAAACCTCAGGTCTGCAAACCCCTCACTCCTACTATTTACTGATGCCCCAAGAAAGAACTTGTAGAACTCAACAGAGAGACTATGGACATTTTATTACTCACTCACTCCTCCACAATAGTGGGCCAGGATACAATGGAGGGCCACCCTGTGCCTACAAGAAGGGGAAATATAGCCCACTGCACAGGTGGATTTCTTCAGGTGTTTTATGAGTACATGCTTTTATAACCAGGGTCAGTCACTCTGCTCAGATCCTCACCTAAAGACTGCAGACAAGGGAAATGGCCAACTTCCCTCTCCATTTCTTTCCCTATCACATTTTTTAAATACTTTTTAAAATTCTCCTTTCAAGCTTTTCTAGGCACTAATTAGTGTCATCCCACGAGTTGAGACAGGACCAGGCACTTCTGATTCCCTGTGCTTAGCCCAGGGTCTGCAATTTTGGCATTGAAGAGTTCAGCTTGGCCTAAAGATGTCTTTGTACACATTTTAAGATTGGCCTAAAGTTTTCTCCCTACATAGTGAACCGTAAGTTAAATTGATGTATGAAAAAGACCATAACCTACTCTTGAAACAAGTAGTTGAGACTCAACTGTTAACAAGCAGCCAATTATTCAAGCCATGTTCAAAAGAACTAAGCATGAGCTATAAATAACTGGGCTCTCCCTTGTGTCTCACTTACATTTTCTGTATGCCACTTTTCTTTCTCTGGCTATAAATACAATGAGACCATGGACTTTTGGTCCAGAATGCTGCTGGAATCTGAAATCACCAACTCCATATCAATTTCAAGTCAATTCAAGTCTGCACAACAAGTTGGTTGTTACAGCCGACACCTGTAATCCCAGCTACTCAGGAGGCTGATGCAGAAGGATCACATGTACCCAGGAATTTAAGGCCAACCAGGGCAACATAGAAATGTTATATATATAAAAAAGTAAAACAGAAACAAAACAAACAACGGCAAAAATCTTTACTCCCACAGTGTCTGATTCCTTTCACAAACATCTGCCCTTCTCATTCCTAGCCTGGGTTCAGGCCCTTCCTCTAATCTCTTCAAATACCTGGTGTATCACTATCATTATCTTTATGTCTTACAGTGGATTCCACCAGACACAGACCCTGAGTCCAGGACTGGACAGCAAGTAGTTTATTTGGGAAGATTTGGGATGCCAGGGAGGAAAGACACTTTAAGTCAGACAACTCTTGATGACTGAAACTTACAGTCACAGAAGGACTTCACAGAAGGATGACAGTGACCAGCATAATACACTCAGAGTTTTCCACCCAAAGGGTGAGGGAGCTGAGGAGCACCAACTCCTGACATTCATTGGTTGAAGGTTGTGTGTGTGTGTGTGTGTGTGTGTGTGTGTTTCCTCATTGTACAATTATGGGCACAGGAATGCAGATCTTGACAGTTGAAGTCTGCTGATCTCACTAGAATTGCTAGTCAGAGGAATACAGGGGGATCACAGATAATGCCAATTTACTCCAAATGTAATCAATTTATCCATCTGTCTACCTATTATTTATCTCTATCATCTATCAATCATTTATCTGATACCTATCATCCATTATTTATTAATCTCACCTATTATCTGTTAACCATCTAATAGATATCATCTACCTGTCTACTTTCTTATATTTATGTCAGTGTGAACTTCTTTGACCTGGCCCACTGTTTGACGGAGGGCAAGATTACAATGGCTGTAGAATGAATGAATGAATTAATGAATAAATGAATGAGTCTGTGGGTGAAACAAGGCAAAGCTGCCCATTGGGTTCATTTAATACATTTTGTTCTGTGGATATGTGCAGGGATTTCAGAGACAGGTGGTGAGTTTTCTCCAAGGAATTTTCCCATGTGATTAACAAAGGTTGGAATATTTAACAAACTCAAATTTTGGCTTCATTTTGTGATTCAAATATCACCTTTTATGATTTTATCATAATAATACTTAATAAGTCAAATTGTCCAATAATAGTTATTCAGAGAAAAATATAACCCATCTCCCCACAATTTCCCCTTCTAAAGAGACAACGAATTTAAGCTGTTTTAGCTATCTTATTTTTCTGTTTTGCTTTTCATATTTATTTCTATCTCTGAGTAAAATGCCAACATTGATGCCTCTTGAATTTTCAGTTTTAGGCAATGAGCATTTGACTTTTAACTGCGTTAGATGAAGATTTATCTCTTTCACCCTCTCCACTCCACATTCCTCCCTGCCCACCCATACCCACTCAAGTGGGTGTCATTGTAATTACACAAGTGGCATTACTAGATAACCATACTGCATTTCTATAAGATTGCAACGCCCCCATTCACTGTTTCTCTTCTTTGCCTTGCAGTATATTTTCTGTTTCTCTCTTTACCTATTATTCTATGTATTTGACACAAATTTGACTCCAAATGCTGTGAATATGTCCGGAAAAATCATTGATCAATACTTCCTCATGATGAATCACCTTGCAAAATTCTGATTCCTCCAGTCAGTGCCAGTGGACTCAAAACCTGGCACCTGGCCATCATTCATGTGATCTTCCTTTCCTGTTATCCTGGGGCCTTCCTCTCTTCTCATGTGCACTACTCTTTCCCCCATCCCTTTATTATTCTTTCTTGGATTACTCCTTGGTCTTGTGAAATGCATTTTGTAGTAGCTTCTGAGAAAGAGAACTTGGGAGATAAATATTTTTGGTTAGTGCATTATAATTTTATATTGTATAGTGTTGGAATTCATTGTGGCATATTCATATGTGCAAATAACAGTTTCATTCCCCATTACTTCCACCTTCCACCTTTCCTTTCCCTTCTCCCTCCCCTGATCCACTCTAGTGGTCTTCCTTCTATTCATTTATCTATTTAATTGATGCATAGTATTTATAAAAAAGTGGGATTCATTTTGTCATATTTTTATATGCACTTATCATAATTTTTTTAGTAGCAGCAAAATTCACAATAGCCAACTTAAGGAACAAGGCTTAGTGTCTGTCAACAGGGGAATGGATAAGAAAATGTGCTATATGTACACAGTGGAATTCCACTTAGCTATTAAAAAGAATGCAATTATGTTGTTGCTGGTAAATCAATAGAACTAAAGAACATCATACTAACTGAAATAAGCCAGATGCAGAAAGTAAGGGTCAAATATTTTCTCTCACATGTGAAGCTAGAGAGAAATCCAGAATATAAAAATGGGGAGGAGCCCCATTCTTTCTTCACCCACCATCAGAACTTATAGACCTTATTGCAACCTACTCTTTATGTTGGAGATAATAATCAAAAACATCATCTCTGTTTATTAACATCTTAATAGGGGCAATTTGCATTGGGTACTGTTAAAATTGATATTCCCCTTAAAGGCGAGTATTGGAAACCTGCAAGGACACCACAAATCTATACGGTGTAATTGGTAATACCTTGGATCTGCACTACTAAAGGGGAGGACACATGAATAACATGAAAAAACAAGGGAAGAAAGCACTTCAAACAAACCAAGATGCTCTATTAATAGAATCCATTTTCAGCACAGTAGAAGAAATGTCAGAGGAGTTCAGAATGTCCATAATTAAAATGATCTGTGAAGGAAAGGATGATATAAGAGAGCAAATGCAGGCAACAAAAGATCACTTCAATAAAGACTTAAACGAACAAATGCAGGAAGCAAAAGACTATTTCAAAAGATGTAGAGATTCTGAAAAAAAACAAACAGAAATCCTTGAATGAAGAAAACAATAAACCAAATAAAACACACAATAGAGAGAATCACTAAGAAACTAGATCACTTGGAAGACAGAAACTCAGGCAATGAAGACAAAATATTTAATTTTGAAAATGAAGCTGACCATTCAGAGAAGGTGGTAAAAAATTATGAAGAGAACCTCAAAGAATTATTGGATAACAAGAAAAGACCAAATTTAAGAATTATCAGGATAGAGGAAGGCACAGATATACAAACCTAAGGAATGAACATTCTATTCAATGAAATTATATCATAAAATTTCCCAAACCTGAATAATGAAATGAAAAATCAAATACAAGAGGGTTACATGACATCAAATGTACAAAATTACAGCAGATTCACAGTAAGGCACATTATAATGAAAATGCCCAGCATAAAAAATAAGGATAAAATTTTAAAGGCTGCAAGAGAAAAGTATCATATTACATATGGGAGGAAACCAATTTGGATATCAGCAGATTTCTCAGTCCAGACTCTCAAAGATAGGAGGTCCTGGAACAACATATACCAAACTCTGAAAGAAAATGGATGCTAACCAAGAATCTTACATCCAGTAAAACTAAGCTTCAGATGTGATGATGAAATAAAAACCTTCCATGATAAGCAAAAGTTAAAAGCACTGAGAAATAGAAAGCCTGCACTTCAGAATATTCTCAGCAAAATATTCCATGAGGAGTAAATGAAAAACAGCAATGTAAGGCAGCAAAGGAAGGAACTACACTAAAGGAAAGGCCAAAAAAAGAGAAAGCAAGCCAAGTTAAAAACCAAAAGTAAGGTAATTATGTTTGTCTCATTCCACTATCTTTCCTTCCCCCACCCCCGCCACCCCTCATTTCCCTCTACAAAATCCAAAGTTCACTGCTCCCCCCCCCATTATATATCATCATTCAGAGAAGTCATTTGGGCTTTCGTTTTTTGGGATTGGTTTATTTCACTTAGCATGATATTCTCTGACTCCATCCATTTGCCAGCAAATGCCGTAATTTTATTTTTCTTTATGGCTGTATAGTATTCCATTGTGTATATATACCACAGTTTCTTTATCCATTCATTTATTGAAGGCCATCTAGATTGGTTCCACAATAAAGTTATTGTGAATTGAGCTGCTATAAACATTGATGTGGCTGTGTTACTGTAGTATGCTGATTTTAAGACCTTTGGGTATAAACCTAGGAGTGGGATAGCTGGGTCAAATGGTGGGTCCATTCCAGGCTTTCTGAGGAATCTCCATACTGCTTTCCAGAGTACCTGCACCAATTTGCAACTCCACCAACAATGTATGAGTGTACCTTTTTCCCCACATCTTCTCCAACATCGATTGTTGCTTGTGTTCTTGATAATAGCCATTCTAATTGGAGTGAAATGAAATCTTAAGGTGGTTTTGATTTGCATTTCTCTAATTACTAGAGTTTCTGAACACTTTTTCATATATTTGTTGATGGCTTCTTCTGTGATATCTTCTTCTGTGAAGTGTCTGCCCAGTTCCTTAGCCCATTTATTGATTGGGTTCTTTGCATTTTTTGGTGTACACATCATGTACAGCCACAAAAATGAAAAGTTGTACCCCATTTGTGTACAGTAAATCAAAATTCAGTCTGTTAAAATAAATAAATAAGATTAAAAAATCCCCAAACTTGGATGTTATCACTAAGAGATAAGCAAACTGGATTATGTTCATTTGTTGGAATACTATTCAGTCAGAAAAGAAAATAACTAAAAAATTTTTCAATAACATTAATGCATTTCAAAACAATAAAATGAGTGATAGAAGTCTTATACAAAAAAGTACATATAATATGTTTTCTTCTACATGAAATTCTTGAGCTGAGGATTGACTGGAAAGGATTATGAGAGAGTTTGTACAACACCATGCAAATGACTTTTTTAAAATAAATGTTCAGATTGCAGATTGCAAATATTTTAGGGTTTGTGGGAATGGTAATACCTGGTCCAAATATGTAGTACTGCCATTGTCACACAAAACAGCCATAGATTATATGTAAACAAATAAGTATCTGTCTTTTAATTAAAGTTTACTTTCAAAAAAAGAAAGAAAAATAAGACAAAATGACTGGGAATACCAATCAGTTCTCTATAATAACCCTGAATGTTTATGGCCTAAATTAATTAATCAAAAACATAGAGTGGCAGATTGGATTAAAAAATGACCCAACAACATGCTACCTTTCACCTCCTAGGAAAAGACATCCTTAGAATGAAGTTGAAAAGTTGGGAAAATATATACCACTCACATGGACTGTGTGAACAAGTGGGGGTTTGCATCCTCATATCAGATAAAGTGGACTTCAAGCCAAAGTTAGTAAGAAGGATAAAGATGAATATTTCATATTGCTTATGAGAATCATACATGAACAAGACAATGCCTCAGACAATGAAGCATCTATGTATGTCAGACAAAGATTTCTCAATTTCAGGAATCAAAGAGACCACAATACTGGGTGACTTTAACATACCTTTCTCACCACTGGATAGATCTTCCAAACAAAAACTGAAAAAAGAAACCATAGAACTCAATAACACAATCAATGGACTTAACAGACATATATAGAAATTTCCATTCATCAATGAGTGAATACACTTTCTTCTCAGTAGTACATGAATCCATATCTAAAATAGACCATGTTATGTGAGAAAGCAACTCTCAGCAAAAACAAAAAAATATAGAGATACTACCCTGCATTCCATCATAGCATAATGGAAGGAAAATAGAAATCAATGATAAAATAAAAAATAGAAACTACTCCAACAACTGGAGATTAAATAATACACTATTGAATGACACATGAATAGCAGAAGACATCAGGGAGGAGATAAAAAATTCTTAGAGGTAAATGAGAACACTGATAAAACATATCAAAATCTCTGGGACACTATGAAAGCAGTACTAAGAGGAAAAGTTCATTGCATGGAGTGCATTCAATAAAAGAAGGAAAAGTTAACAAATAAATGGCCTAACATTACAGCTCAAAGAAAAAGAACAGATCATCACCAAAAGCAGTAGAAGACAGGAAATAATCCAAATCAGAGTGGAAATCAATGAAATTGAAACAAAGGAAACAATTGAGAAAAATCAACAAAAAAATTTGGTTCTTTGAAAAATAAACAAAATTGATAAACCCTTAGCCACACTAACAAAGAGAAGGAGAGAGAAAACTCAAATTATTAAAATTTGCAATGAAAATGAAAATGTCACAATGGACACTATTGACATACAAAAAAAAAAGATAATTAGAAACTATTTTGAAAATCTATCCTCCAACAAAATAGAAAATCTTGAAGACATCCACAAATTTCAAGAGACATATTATCTACTCAAACTGAATCAGGAGGACATACACAATTTAAAAATATCAATTTCAAGCAATGAAATAGAAGATGCCCTCAAAAGCCTACCAACAAAGAAAAGCCCAAGGCCAGACAGATTCACAGTCAAGTTCTACAAGACCTTCAAAGAAGAAATAATACCAATACTTTTCAAAGTATTGCATGAAATAGAAAATGAGGGAACCCTTTCAATCTCATTCTATGAAGCTAGTATCACCCTGATGCCAAAATGAGACAAAGACACATCAAAGAATGAAAACATCAGACCAATATCCATGATGAGCATAGATGCAAAATTTCTCAATACAATTCTAGCAAATCACATGCAAAAATATATTAAAAAGATAGTTCACCACAATGGAGTGGGGTTCATCCCAGGAATGTGAAGTTGGTTCAACATTTGAAAGTCAATAAATGTAATCCGCACATCAATAGACTTAAAGTCAAGAATCATAGATCATCTCAATAGATATTGGAAAGCATTTAAAAAATACAACACCCCTTCATCTTCAAAACACTAAAAAAAAGGGATAATAGGAACATACCTCAATATTGGAAAACCTTATCTATGTCTAAGCCCAAGGCCAATATCATTCTAAATGGAGAAAAACCTGAAAGCATTCCTTCTAAAAACTGGAACAAGGCAGGGATGTCCTCTTTCACCATGTATATTCAACATCGTCCTTGAAATTCTAGCCAGAGCAATTAGACAGACCAAAGAAATTAAAGAGATACAAATAGGAAAAGAAGAACTCAAACTATCACTCTTTGCCAATGACATAATTCTATATTTAGAGGATCCAAAAAATTCCACAGAAAATTTCTAGAACTAATAAATAAATTCAGCAAAGTACCAGGAAACAGTCTGCACCCATAAATCTAATGCATTTCTATTCTTAAGTGATGAATTTTCTGAAAGAGAAATTAGGAAAACTACTCTATTCACAATAACCTCAAAAATTAAAATACTTGAGAATCAATCTAACAAAAGAGGTGAAAGACCTCTACAATGAATTCTACAGAAACTAAAGAAAACCTTAGAAGATGAAAAGATCTCCCATGCTCTTGGATAGGCAGAATTAATATTGTCAAAATGACCATACTACCAAAAGCATTACACAGATAAATTCAATTCCTATTACAATCCCAGTGTCTTTTCTCATAGAAATAGGGAAAACAGTCATGAAATTCATCTGGAAGAATAGGAGACCCAGAATAGCTAAAACATTCCTTAGCAGAAGAGTGATGCAGGAGGTATCACAATACCAGAACTTAAACTATACTACAGAGCAATAGTAACAAAAATGGCATGGTATTGGCACCAAAATAGACAGGTAGACCAATGGTACAGAATATAAGTCACAGAGACAAACCCACATAAATACAGTTATATCATACTAGACAAACGTGCCAAAAATATACATTGGAGAGAAGATAGCCTGTTCAACAAATGGTGCTGGTAAAACTGAAAATCCATATGCAGCAAAATGAAATTAAATCCCTATTACACTTTGTACAAAACTCAACTCAAAATGGATCAAGGATCTAGGAATTGGACCAGAGACTCTGTACCTAATAGAAGAAAAAGTAGGCTCAAATCTTTATCATGTTGGCTTAGGACCAGACTTCCCTAACAAGACTCTTAGAGTGCAAGAAATGAAAGCAAGAATCAATAATTCAGATAGATTCAAACTAAAAAGCTTCTTCTTAGCAAAGGAAACAATCAATAAGGTGAAGAGGGAGCCTACAGAGTGGGACAAAATCTTTACCACACACACACTTCAGATCAAGCACTAATCTCCAGGATATATAAAGAACTCAACGACTTATCACTAAAAATACAAATAACCCAATCAATAAATGGGCTAAGGAACCCAAAAAACAGAAGAAGAAATACAATTGATCAACAAATACATGAAAAAAAATGTTCTTTCTAGTAATTAGAGATAGGCAAATCAAAACTACTCTGAGATTTCATCCTCCTCCAGTCAGAATGGCAATTATACAAGTAACGATAAATGTTAGCGAGGATTTGGTGAAAAAGGTACACTCATATATTGCTGGTAGGAGTAAAAATTGGTGCAACCACTTTGAAATGCAATATGGAGATTCCTTAGACAACTTGGAATGGAACTACCATTTGGCTCAGCAGCTATTCCATTTCTTGGCCTATACTCAGAGTACTTAAAATCAGCATATTACAGTGATGTAGCCACATCAGTGCTTATTCATAATAGCTAAGTCATGGAACCAACCTAGATCCCCTTCAATAGATGAATGGATAAAGCAACTGTGGTATGTACACAATGGAATATTACTCAGCCTTAAAGAATAGAATTATGTCATTTGCAGGTAAATGGATGGAGTTGGAGAATATCATGCTAATCATGATAAGTCAATCCCAAAAAACCAAAGACCAAATGTTTTCTCTGATAAGTGGATGCTGATACATAATTGAGGGGTAGATAAGGGAACAATGGAGGAACCTGGATTGGGCAGAGGGGAATGAGGGGAGGTCAGGGGGAAGGGGGGTGAGAAACATGGTGGAATGAGACAGACATCATTACCCTATGTACATGTATGATTGCACGAATAGTGCGAGTCTGCATCATGTACAACCAGGGAAATGAAAAGTGGTACTTCATTTGTGTACAATGAGTCAAAATGCATTCTGCTGTCATGTATGACTAAATAGAACAAACAATAAAAATGTGGGAATAGAAGGGAGAACAGAAAAGTAGGAGAAGGGGATCAGAGGGGCTGAAGGAGAAGTGGGGAAGGGAACTAACTGCAGAATGAAATTGAGATAAAATTTTTTATTGTATCTATAGGACAACATATACATGTGTGTGTGTGTGTGTGTGTGTGTGTGTGTTATATTTGAGTTTCATTTTACTGTCTTAGAATTCCTTCATAATTTAAAATTCATTTACTGTCTTTGTCTTCTAGAGAGGCTGTTAAAAACTTAGAAGACATTCTGCTCAAATAGTTTAATCTTGTTTTTCTGCCTAAAATCTTTCAGGACCTGTGGGGGCTTCTCAGCCATGTCCCACGTAGATGAGAAAAGAGTTAACTGCTGGAGGACAATGTTGGCTATCAATCAATCAATTACCCATAAACTTATCTAATCGATAAACATACAAGAGCCGATACTCTTTCTAAATGAGACGGGGTGTGATGAGTCCCACCACACCAGATCTGGCCTCTGACAACATGGAGTAGCCCAACTCTCCTTTATTTATAACCACACAGGTAAAGGGTCCCGACTGGGAGGGGCTTCTTCTGTGATGAACAGGATGGTGTGGAGTTAGGGGAGCCATTTGCTCAGGGAAACTATCATAGAACCAGACAAGGGACCACTCCCACACAGTGCCACATACTTCCTGTCAATCTGGGACATTCTTCCATGGTAGCCAGTTCCTAGAAGTCAGGCCTCTGGGTTCCATGGCTCGACCTCATCTGATTCTGCTAAATAAGGATGGCTCCCCACAAGGACCTTTTCTTCATCTTCAGGGTTCTGAGTTTTCATGTTCATGTGCCTTGGTGAATGGCACATGTTTTCACTATGTTGTTTACTCCATGGATTTTTTCAAGCTGAACATTTGTCTCCTTCAGGGAAAATTTTCTTGAATTATTTCTTTGAGAATTTCTTTCTCCCTGTTCTCTTCATTCTCTTTCCTTGGAGTGTTTAATTTCAGGTGTTCGATGTGCTGGGCTGGTTCTCTAAGTTTCACATCTAGTTTTTCTATTGTATCTTTTCTTACCATTTCAGAGATTTTCTCAACTTCATCTGCTGACTATTCTGCTGAATCTTGGTTTCTGCTCTTGCATTTTTTGTTTTCTAAGAGCTACTTTTCTTCTTTGCATATTCCACTTTTATGGCATCCACCATTTCCCTCCGAATGTGGTAACCTCTATTATACTGTGTGAATATTTATGACAGTTTGGTGGTGTTTCCTGTTATGGTCTCTGTTTTTGTTGACATTGAAAAAAATGCCTTTCTTAGCTTCAGTCTTTTTCTGTGTTTGTCACATTCCTCAAGCATATGGCACTACTTGATTTTTGGCTATGTTTAAGTGAGGCATTGAGAAGCTGCTCAAAGTCTACTGAGAACACCTAAAGTTTGTTATCAGTGAACTTCACTGAGAAGTGATGTGGCTGGACTGTTTCCCGGGAGAACACCCAATGTCAGTACCTTTAAGACCTCTCTTTTGGGTTGGTTGGGTTTTCAGATATATTCTGTGACATGGAGGGTGGCAGCCAACCTGGCTACCAGAATCTGGGTACCTCCGTGGAAGAAAGGGATATGCTGGGGAGAGTCCTGTCTCATTCTCTGCATATTTCCTTAATTCATTTTGAAGCAGTAAAGCACAGAAAGGAGTATGGGTTGATTGCAGAAATTCAAGCAAGTTAATTCCTAAAACAGCAGTGAGAAATAGACCACTCTCTATATACAGGCTGCCCTTAAAAAGCTCAGGATTTCATGGTATTGGGTGCACGTAGGAGCAAGGGCAGGTGCAAGTAGGAGCAAGGATAGGTGGGCAGAAGGACCGACCCTTTCACAGCTGCCTGAAGCAGAAGGCCTCAATGCATCCTCCAATCCTGCCAGAGAACTGCGAGCGTAAAACAGAGAAGGAAGTCCATTCCCCAGTAGGTCAAGTACGCCCTTGTCCCTGATGCCATGACCTTCTCTCATTGGTGTCACCAGCTCCTTGCTCCTTGTGCTTCCTGTGACGGGCACTACAGCAGTTACAAAATACCTGGCACAGACAACTTAAAAGGGGGAAAGATGTATTTTGGCCCATGTTTCAGCCTGTGGTCAGCTGACTCCATTGCTTTGGGCCTCAGGTGGAAGGACTTTGGAGAAGAACCGAAGCAACTAATGACAGCCAGGAAGGGGAGGCAGGGGGAAGGAAAAGAGAAAGGGACCAGGGACAAGATATAGTCCCCAGGGGTGTGCCTCCAGTGACTTGCTTCCTTCAACCAGTTTCCACCTCCTACAGTTCTAATAATGCCTTCAAATTACTAATTCACTGATGAGGTCAGAGCCTTGTGATCCGATCACTCCCCAGAAGTCCCACTTCTGAACATTCCTGCATTGAGGATGAAGCCTTTAACACATGCATCTTTTGGGGCCACTTTCCATCAAAATCACAGCACTAGGAAAGACTTGTGGACATATAATTTAGGAAATGTGTTCATGGAACTCTCCCTGTTTTGCCCCTTTTTTTTCAGTCACTTACCCTTTTCTCTAAATCTGCTGTTTTTGGCATGTGTCCAGTAGAAGGAATACTGGGTGTATGTCTTCAGGTTCCTCTAGTGACAAGAGAAAAATGGAATGCCTGTAATGTTTCTCAACATAGAAACATGAACAAGCGTTTCTTACTTTTTGTACATGAAGTCGTAAGGGTCAATCTACACATGAATATACAAAGGCTGGATTATTCCAGGAAGGTAACCAAGATAAGAATATTGGTATCTGCTATGTTTATTTCCACATTATTCTATTGTTCTAAATAACAAGTGATGGTAGATGTTACTAACCAACATGTGCTGTAACAACAAAAGTGATGAAATAAGAGACTTGTGCTGACATTGGGCTCACCTGGATCATTCACAGAAGGATATTCTCAATATCCTTCATCATATCTTTAAAGTCCCTTTGCCACATAAGGATAACATATTCACAGACATGGGCATTTTAGGAGCGTGGGTGGGCATTATTCTGCCCTCTACAATGTTGTCAAACAAACATTTCTTAACCTCTCTGAACTTTGGGTTTCTCTTTAGATGGGGTTTTTTTTTTTTTTTTTTTTTTTTTTGATTCATTGAGTCAAGGAATGCATGTAACCTCTAGAGGCTAGAAAAATAAGGAAACTGATTCTTCCCTAGAGCCCCCCAAAGGAACATAGCCCTCATGATCCATTTTAGACTTCTGAACTGCAAGAAACTGTTTAAATGTGCAAACCAATTTGTGTTGGTTTATTCACTAAATTGTGGTAATTTGTTACAGCAGCAATAGAAAACTAATGCAAACATTAAAAACATTTATTGAGATTCAAAAAAAAGTGATGAAATATTCAATCCTTATTTTATGTTTTTAATAATTAACTCAATTTGCCTGAAGTAAGTGCAATGGACTGCATGTGTACCCTCAGAATTTACACATTGAAGTCCAATCCCACAATGTTCTGGTGTGAAGTGATGGGGTCTTTGTTAGGGGATTAGGTCATCCTTGGGATTTCTGCTCTCATAAAATGGACCCCAAGAGTTCTCTTACCCCACTTCTGCCATGTAAGAATACAGGAGAAGTCAGCCATGTGCAATCAGAAGATGCTCTCCCCAGAACCCAAACCTGATCTTGGACTTCCAGTTTCCAGAACTGTGAGAAGTAAATGTCTGCTGTTTATAAACCACCCAATCTATGGCACTTTCCTATAGCAGCTTCAAGTGACCAAGACAGTGACAGTAATCTGAACTTCTTTATGTAAAAATGGTTCTAATCATTATGATCCTTTTTCAAGACACACAGAAAGGCTATTTTTGCCTTTTCTGGAATTCAATTTTAGCAATCCTAGATCAGACATTAACAATTCAAAGCCCATAAAATATAAAATATTAAAATGTAATTGTATTTTATGGAATTCCCTTTCTGTTTCTAATATTTCACCACACAAAGTTCATGTTATCTTCTTTAGGAAAATTTTTATTTTATTTTATAAGTAAAGAATGCAGCAAACGTCTAAAACCCCCAAAGTAAAAAGAAACCAGTAAGACATCCATTATACACCCCACATGGTTAACCACTGCTAGCATTTCAATTTTTTCCGAAGTCCTTCTCAAGTGTGAATATTATGTATTTCACACCTGGACTCATCTATAAAAACAATTTTATGCCCCTCTCTTTTCTAACCAGCAGTATACCAATCCTCCAGGTTACAGAATGTTTTTAGTTTTGACTCTTTACCATTTTTTATTGAATAATTTCCCTCGTTGGGTGTTTAGGTCACCTAAAGCATATTACTATTATAACTGATCTGCTGTGACATCTGTGTACATCAAACTTTGCCTGCTTCATTGATTTCTTCTTTAATGTGGATTCCTAGAAGTGGAATTAATGTTTCAAAGTCAAGATTTGTAAGGAATATTTTTAAGGTTTTGATGTATGCTTTTGAATTGATATCTGGAAAAATTGTACCTGCTTATCTTCCCAAATATAAGACCTCCAGAAAGGCAGCTATAAAGCACTTGCTCTCCCAGTCCTGGAGAGCCTAAATCAGTCATGCAAAATCTTCCTGTGGGGCTTTGCTCAAAGTCAGGTATTTGCCATGCCTGGGCTGAGTTCAGATACAACTTTGAAGGGTTAAAGTCCTTTTTATTAAAATGTTCTGGATGCCACATTTTACTACACACTCCTTGTTATGGTTGGATATGAAGTA
Source organism: Glaucomys volans (assembly GCA_020662805.1). Classification (NCBI taxonomy): domain Eukaryota; kingdom Metazoa; phylum Chordata; class Mammalia; order Rodentia; family Sciuridae; genus Glaucomys; species Glaucomys volans. The sequence continues at coordinate 100,956 of JAJEJO010005644.1, read as the reverse complement.
TCCCCAGGAGCTTGTGTGTTAATTCAGGGATGTTCAGAGGTGAGACGACCAGAAAGCGAGAGCTGTAACCTAATCAGTCCATCCTGGCTTGAATGGGCTACCTGGGTGGTAACGGTAGGCAGACAGGACATGGCTGGAGAAGATGGGTCACTAAGGGCATGCCCTGGAAGAGTTCATCTCCTCTGTGGTCCCTTCCTCCTTTCCCTGCTTCCTGTCTTCAATGAATGGAGCATTTTTCCTCTATCACACACTTCTGCCATGATTTTCCACTTCACCTTGGGCCCAGAGCAATGGTGGCCTTGGCCCACCATGAATGAAACTTCTGAACAATGAACCAAAATAAACTTCCCCCATCTACATTGTGTTTTTCAGGTAGTTTGGTCACTGGTAGTTTAGCAATGAAATCCTAATTAACACAACCCTCCTCTTTTCCTCTCTTCTCACCAAATAAAGTGGCTTCCTGGCATACAGAGCCACATAGGTGGGACTCTGAAACAACCTATGGAGTAGACAAGAATCTGTTAGCCTCCCTCACTCACATATCAATCACTGGTCCAACAATTTCCCTGGGGATGGATATTGTGCTACAGACTAGGAATGACAAAAGTAAAATGCCAGCCCTTGCAGGCTCTCATCTATACAAGACAGGCATCTACTATATAAATAGACTGTGAATTCTTACTGAACAAGTTTCACTGAACAGTCCTTTCACTTAACAACTGAGTAAGCAAATGACCATTTATCAAAGACCTGAGAACCCAGGCTTCATACACTTATTCCACATCATCCCACACCTCAATAGGGTGATATTCTCACATCCATTTCACAAAGAGGAAAACTGAGACTCAGACTGGGTGAGTGGAGGAGGATCACCCATACAGCTTTCCTACCACAAAAATCCTTTATTACCTACTTCTTTCTTTGTTGTACCCCATGGTTACCAAAGCAGGAGCTTCCAATGGAGCCCAAGCAAGGCTAGTTTTTATATGGATTTTTCAGGATTTTAAGATCACATAGTGGTAGCACCTGATCTATGTGCCCTAGAGGGTTGGCACTTGTGGGTGTTACTTGTTAGGAGACGTGTGAAGGTGGGTGGGCTGACTGAGCATCAAATGATAATAGACCAGGACACAGGGCTGTTGTTCGGATATTTGCAGGACATCTGGTTGGGGAACAAGAATGTGCTTCCAGTCTTTGAGTAGCTTCTGCAAAAGGAGGACAGACTTCAGAGCTCTTGAAATACTCCATTTAAGATGCTGCCAGGCAAAAAGCATTCAGGGCTGAACCTCTGGATCAGGATCTCAGAAAGACATCAGAAATGGTAAATGCAAAGGAAATGCAGTTGGAAGTCCCAGCAAGCAGTTTCTGAAGACCCTACCTGTGGTCTTCACGATGAGACCAGTGACACAAGCCTTTGTCCTTGTCATCCAGCCTGGAGGAACAGTCAGGGAGTCAAAATACAGAGCCATACAGAAACAGCCTGAGGGGTAGACAAGGATTTCTAAATCTTCTCTTACTCATTTGTCCCCAGTTCATCTGACATCACCTTGGGACTGGCTATCACACTTGAGTAGAAAGCAGTGCCATGGTTTTTTGATTCTCATGTTAGAAATACTACTTGGAAGAATTTAGGATTGAAGAATGTCTTATTTGATTCCATGTTGCTATAACAAAAAAACTGGTCTTGATACTTGATGAAGAAAAGAGGTTTATTTGAGGCTCATAATTCTGGGGGTTAGGAAGCCCAAATAACATGGTGCAAGTGTTTGACACCCATGACTACATCACAATGTGGTGGAGAAGAGGAAAGAGAACTGACCATGTGCAGAAGTCCTACACATATAAGCAAAGAAGCAAGAGACCAGGAAAGAGCCGTGCTCATTCTTTTACAACAACTTACTCTCACAATGGCTAATCCACTCTTGGAGACAGCATTATTCCATTCCTGAGAGTGAAAGTCCCAAGGTGCAATTATTCTTCACTACACCCTGCCTCCTTACAGCTCCACTACCGTGACACTGCCGTACCAGGACCAAGGTGCTAACACATGACTCTTTGGGGACACACTTGAAACATATCCAAACCATAGCAAGAAACTGACTAAAATTGCACTTTTATTTCTCCAGGAAGAGCTGAGAAATATGAAATTTAGCAAGATCAGGAAATTGTCCTAAATTTCAAACTCCTGGTTGATGTTATGCTTGAGATCATACATATTTTATCACTTGCTTAGAAGAAGACAACTGTGAATTCTTTATTTGTAGTATTTATTTTATCAATCATTAACTAATCATCCAATATTGTTTAAACACCAACTCTCTGCCTGGCCGTGCTTGATCCTGGCAACATGTGCATGCATAAGACTAGTGCACATCCCCTACCTGTAGGCCTTGAGAGAAATAGCTCATTGTTGATGTAGCACATTAACCCATTTTGTTCTGCTGCCCCAGATGTGGAACAGATATAGCATCCTAAATATAATATATAATATATTATTATATAAATTATGTTTTATATAATATGAATTCTATGTAATTATAGAATAAACAGAATTATATATAAGTATATAATTTTATTATAATAAAACAATAGTAATATATATATGTGTGTATATATATACATATATAGCTCTAGATTATGATTTTCAACCTATGTTAATGCACCCATGGGTGCATTATTTAGAGTTGAACTCTTGGGACTTAACGGGTTATTGGCACTTGATGTGATAATGAATGCTACACAGTGTTTAGAGTAGGACTTAATGCTTTTACAATTTATGTGTGGTTTAGTTTCAAGAAAAGCACAAGCAATAATAAAGGCTCACATTCAGGCTACACTGATTACTATTCCACTCTGGTTTTATTTCCAGTCTTAAATATTAGGTTGAACCATATAAAGTTGTTGGTTTTGCAGGTCAAAATGTTCAAATAGTGATAATATCAAATGTTTTGTCTTGGAAACAGTCTCCAGTGGTTTTGCCTAAGTGGTTGGGAACCTTCCTGCACTGCCTTTTCACAGGGCGAGAGAGGAGTGCTGGATTCCAACCCTGTGGGAAGAGCATTCCTGAAATTCTTATCTCAGGAAAATAGAAAGGAGATCTATAGAAGAGAAGAAGGTGACCAAGAAGCAGGGAGGAATGGAGCAAAAGGTGACATACTGGAGAATTATATTGTCCAAATTATGCTACATGCATGTATGATATATTACAGCTAACCCCACCTCTGTGTATAATTATAATGCACCAATTGTGTATATATTACATAAGTATATATAATATAAAATATATATAAATTATATATGTATGTATAATAGGAGGGAGATCAGTAGAGTAGAGGGAGGAGAACAGGGCAGGCAAAAGGAAAATTTTAGGGAATGAAAGGCAGCAAATTATGTTATGTGCATATGTGACTATGTCACATTGAACTCCACTATTATGTGTAATTATAATAAACTAATAAAAATCCAAGAAAGAAAAGAAAAAATATATATTGTAATATCATACAAATATAAGAATTTAATCATGGAATATTAAGAAACTGGAACTTGGATTACACATCAGTGGTAGAGCACTAGAAAAGAAAAACTGAATTAAAATAATGACCTGACCATACTTTTTACTCACCAAAAAGTGATTATTTGATATAGATCAGGGGACTTCAACACTAACATTATGGTCATTGACAATGGGAATCCAAGCTGTTACCATACAATTAGAAAGAAATTTTATATTATTTATCAAAAAATGTTAATGGTTTGGATTAATTTTGTTCATAGAAATCATTTATAAGGAAATGTTAAAAATATTTGAAAATATGTTAGACCCCCCTACATGCTATAGACAGAGGATCCATCAACATGTTCAGACTCTTACTGAATGAAAGTAAGGAAACTCTCTGGAGTTTGCCATCTTCTTATTGAAGCAAAACATTACTAATCTTCTGCTCCCAAATGGTAGAACCTTTATTGATTCCTCTTGAGAGATAGCTCCAGAACCTACCTACCCCCATCTTTTGTTTCTTTCTCTGATAACTAATGCTGGTGTTTTGCTAATTTAAAAGAAATACTGTCTATAGAATGAATCCAGCTCCCCTGAAGGCTTGGTAGTGGCTTCACAGTCCTCTTGACCTCCTCAGTGCCAATTAACACAGACTTACTAGAGCACAGATAAAACACGTTTACATAAGACAGTAAAAGGTATTTAAAACCCCTTCTCTTCATAAGGCTGGAAGGTCAAATGGACCTGTGGTGGGGCATGCCCCAAATAGTTAGTGTCCCTCACCGAGACTTACAGCGAAAGTTTTTAGTGTGTAGCCAGGGCTGGAAACCAGCTGTGTTATGGCTAGTTAAGCCCAGAAATGCTGATTCAGTGTAAAAAGGTCATAAACATAACTTGTGAGGATGTGCCCCCTATGTAACCTGGGGGCAGTGTGCCCTTTCTGTTTGCCCTGCATATAAAAAGGGCCTCTGGAAAAGAAATGGGGGTGATAAGGTGGCTAAAAATGGAACTGACGGGGGGCTAAAACTGAAGCTGGAGGCTGTCCTCACCTCTGAATAAAGCAAGTCTCTTATCCTGTGTCTTGCATCTTCTTGCACCTGCTGGGACCCTGAAACTGTTTCATGGGTCTGAGTCCCCACATGACAACCTGGTGGGACATAACTCTTGCGGTCAGATTTATAGAGGTAACGAACTCATGGCAACATGACCAGAGTCTCTAATTTCCAAAAATTTGATTACACAGAGACAGGTTCTCATAGGCACATCATCTTCTGGAGTTTCAGATTTGACCAGGTTTAGAATTTGTGCATTTTGTATGTGTCAGGGTCCTCAAGGTTGCAGGTTCAACTCCAGAAGGATTCAAATGACGAAAGGTCTGAGAAATGTGATTTTTCCACCAGAAAATAAAGAAGGAAAAACAGGAGGGAAGCTCACAATTTTGGGAGACAGAATGATGAGTGGTCAGGGTGTGGGGAACTGTGTGGACTTACACAGAAGTGACTCAAGAGCTGAGTATCAGAAAGCACCCCGGAATTTTATGGTTCAGTTAGATGGGATCAGAACTTTGTAGAAGGGTTGTGTGTCTGAAGTCAAAGCCAGTTGAAGATCAATTAATTTTTCCACCTACAGATATTCCCATGAGGAACTACATTTGAGACACAAGGTATCCCAAAACTCATGCTGTGTCTCGCACAGCACCCTAATGAATCATTCTCTACCATTCCCATCAGCCCCACCACACCTTTGCCCTCCTGGTTGTCCACCTGGTTCCCTCACATGCCCATGCTGGAACTTAGCTTTAAAATGCCCTAGTGTTCTAGGAGAGGTCTCTGACTAGCTCCCACTCTAGTTATATCTCCTCCAGTTTGAGCTCTGTGCTCTGATATACTCTCTGATACTTCTAACAGCCTTTCTCATATGGCTTCCTGAGGATTTTCTACCACAGTCCCTATGAATTAGGAAGCTCTTGGTAACATAACTACCTGTTGCTCATTTTTGTATTTGTATCATCCAATACAAAGTTGCCTATTGTTGGTTCACAATACAAATATGGATTTTTTAAAATGTGAATGGAAACAACATAAAATTATTCTGCTAATTGGTAGAGAGTTAAATCCTAGAGTCCCCTCCCAGAACACTACCAGGTTAGCATCTTCCTGCATCTGCCTACTGCTCTGCCTCAGGTGAACATTTCCCCATCCACTCAGCAAGTGCGAAATCCTACTGTGATGTGAACTGTCCTCTAGAAACTGATATGTGGGGAATACCAGTGAAAAACTAGTAACATCTATAAGTTCTATGAAGCAAATAAAATGCAGGTACATGGAGAGGGGTTGTGTGAACCTGAAGGTCAGGGAAAAGCTCCAGGAGGAGGAGGGGCATTGGAGTAGACCCTTGAGGGTCTTATGCATCTGTCGGGAGGAGCAGGGCACCCTGGAGGAGTCCTAGGAGCCTGGAGGCAGTGAGGAAAGGAGGGAATGGCACAAACTGAGCCACAGTAGTCAGTGGGGTCCAAGCATGTTGGACTCTGTTAAAAAATTGAAATTTCATTCAATGTGGGAGGTGAAGTTTTTGCTTGAAATATTGAGCAGGGGATGCTGTGATTTAAAAAACCTAACTCTGACTCCTGGGGGAAGTGCACCCTGTAGAGGATAGCACAGCAGCAGGAGGCCCAGCTCTGTGTGGCCTTGGAGGTACAATGCTGTGACTAAGATGTGGAAACTGGCTGGGTCCATGCTACAATTTGGAGAAGGAAATCCACTTCTGCTCTACCAGGGCTGCGTCCCTGTATATCTCATGTCTGCTGACCGTTGTGCTTGTATGATCCTGCCTTGCCAGTGAGTTGAATCTCTCATTCCCAGTCTGGGTTGGGATGTTGGGGTCCCACATGGTATCCATGGGCTCTCATCTCGGTCCCATATCTACCTCTGTTGTGGAGCAAAGACCACAGTCTTGACTGAATAGTGAAAGTGAATGGAAGAGCAGGATCAAGAATGATCCCACAGTTTTTGGAGTGAGCTACATAAATGGGGAAGACCTTCCTAAGGCCATGGTTTGTGAGCTCACAGCTCTCAGCATTAAAAGTTCCCTGGAGACCAATCAGCTGAAACTCTACTCAGAATGTGGCCTCCAGGATCACATCTGTCTCTACTTGGATGTGGCCAGTGACTGTGGAGCTGACCCCAGTGCACTGCCCCACCCAAGTGTCCTGTGACTCTGTTCTCTGAATTCAGGCAGGGTCTTGGGGGAATTGTTGACAGTCACTGTCAAATGGCTTTAGAGGAGCATGGCCCCTCCTAGACCCAATCCAAATGTGTTCTTTTTCTCCCTTTAATTCTACCAGAGAAGCAGCAAAGGGCCTGGTATATCCCCCTGCATCCCTTTGTAGCCTCTCTCATTCTTACTGTGCCTGGGAAGGTGACCGGGCTCATGTTGCTGTGTGCCAGCTGAGTAGCACAATTTTTCCCTCTGAACTAAAGTATTTTTTCAGACAATGTTGGATCAAACACACAAACATCTCTCAGGGGTTTACTATGCAGTCAGTGCTGAGCTGAATTTAAAATATTATTCTTGCCTTATTAGCTGTTTAATCTCTGAGTCTTTGTTTCCCAATTTGTCAAAGGGTACTTACCTCAAAAGTATCAAGACTTCATCATAAGGCGGTGGGTGCTGTGGTTCCCCCATGGGAGTTCAAGATGCACTGAAGTGGCTAGTGCATCGCCAGGCACGTAAAACCCAAGCCCCTAGCTAGTTTTCCTCTCTGAGGCCCCTGGTGCTCTGGGATGTGCAGGGCTGTGTGTGTGTGTGTGATGTGGATGCTGTTCTTCTTTCTTCTTCTTCTTCTTCTTCTTCTTCTTCTTCTTCTTCTTCTTCTTCTTCTTCTCCTTCTCCTTCTCCTTCTCCTTCTCCTTCTCCTTCTCCTTCTCCTTCTCCTTCTCCTTCTTCTTCTTCTTCTTCTCTGAGCCTACTTTATCCTATCCCCAGTCTGGGCCATAATATGGCAGTTTTACACGGTTTCCACGGGTCCTCCTCTAGGTGCTAATTCTACATTGCTCACTACGTATAGTCCATGCTTAGCCATTAGCCACTGAATTTTAGGCAGAAATATACTTAGTTGCTTTAATAGGGTTGATGTCAAATAAAGCCAATGACTCATAAAACATCTATAAAATTGGATAATAGAACATTTCTCAGAGGGTGGTATTGTGGAGCTCGAAAAATGCAGAGGGCAGCATCGTCACATATTAAGTACTCAATTTAATGAAAGAGAGAGAAAGAGAGGAATACTGAGTATTTGGGTTGCTTGTGTTTTTAGATGTAGGGTGAGAATATATTGATAACTTCTACTTATTGACAACTGAACTGGACACTCTGCTCACTTCACTAAGAGCCCATGGAAGGGTTAGTGAGTAGGTGAGGAAGCTGAAGGCCAGCGAGTGAGCACATGGGCCTGGAGCCATTGACCTGAGCTCAGGTCATCACCTTGAGGCTGTTGTGAAGTAGGGATCATGGTCTCCAGGGGTTGAGTGAGACCATTCGTGTGACTCCCTTTGAACAGTGTTTGGCTCATAAAGTATAGTCTCAGCAAAAGTTAGAGATGTTTATGGGTTTAAGCTGAACTTGGGTGATAATGTCACATATGTGAACTCCAGACCTGGTGGAGTTTCATCACTTCAGATTTAGTGAAATATAACATCAGTCCAAAAATGTTCCTGACCCAGTGCTTTCTTCAGCTTTTGTGTTGCCATGACGAAAAGAGACTTGAGAAGAACAATGTAGAGAAGGAAAAGTTTATTTTTTGCCCTTGATTTCAGAGTTCATCCCAAGGTCAGTTGACTTGATGGCTCTGAGCTGGGAATGAGGCAGAACATCATGGTGAAACAGGGCATGACAGAGGAAAATAGCCCAGGACGGGTCAGCCCGGCAGCAAGGGAGAGTTTTTCTTACCAGGGGCAAAATATAAACCCCAAAGTGACCTACTTCCTCCAGCAGTATCCTCCCTGCCTACAATTACGATCCAACTAATCCATATCATAGTGTATCATATGGACCACTGATTAAGTTGAATCTGTCATAATCTAAACCTTTTACCTCTGAAAATTCTTGCATTGTCTCACATATGGGTTTTTGGGGAACACCTCATATCTAAGCCATAATGCCAGGGCTTTCTGATTCAAACCAAGTTATGTTTTTAGGACTTTGTAGACTTTGCATAGTGTCCATATGCATGAGGGAAGGAGAATGAGTCAGCTGAGCAAGTGTAGGGAGGGCCTAGAAATTGTGTCCTGTTCATTGCTAAGGTGACCATAAAGTGTGTAATAAAAACCAAAATATGTTTGCAAATTAGAGGATAAGGTATTATTATTAGTGACCCAGGGGGTGCAGGCATCACCCTAGGGCAGCAGTGGACATGTGGACTTGCCACTCATCACTCATGGTGGGAGGAAGTCATGTTGGCAGAGGAGCGCTGCACTGGGGGTGCTTGGCAGGTTCAGAAAGTGCTCAGGACTGCAGAGCATGTCGGAATTTCAGCTGTTATCCAGGGTTCTGGCCTCATCTCAAACTATTCTTCCCCCTTCTAGCCAACTCACTTGTTAAGCTCTGGCTCCTACACCTGGAACACTCTGAGCCCTTCCATTTCCAAGCTAGGAGTTCCTGGGCTCCTCTACTTGTTGTGTCTTCAATGAGTCCCCTGCTTGCTCTGTCCCACCCTTCGGACCTCAGTTCAAACATACTCTCCTCAGACTCCAACACCCATCACCCAATGGAGGTGCCTTTTTCCAGGTTACTTACTGTCATTCCTTGCATGGCTTTTCCTACAAGGACAAGCTGATTGTCACTGTCCACTTAAATCTGCATCCACAAAGGCAGTGACTGGGTCTGTCTTGTTCTTAACATTTTTTTTTTTAATTTGACACAATAAATGTGCATGTTGTGGAGTACAGTGGGAGGCTTTGATGCATGTTTACCTTTGTAATCATCAAATCAGGGTAATCGGCATATCCATCTCCTCCAATGTTCATCATTTCTTTGTAGTGAGAGCAGGCAATAGAGATCCTCTCTTCTAACTACTTTGGAATTCACAGCACCTTCCTACTAACTGTCCTCACTGTTGTGTACAGCAGAACATCAGCACTCATTCCTCCTGTCCACTGTTCTCACTTCTATCCTAGAACCCAGAAAGGTGCCTGTAACAAATAAGCCATTCAATAAACAGGAATTCATAGAATAAAAAAAGAAGCAGGCCTCCAGTCAACACTTTAGTTACCCTCTGCCTCAAAATCTCATTGAATCTCTAATGCATGGTTGATTTAGGGATTTCACTTCAGTCCATCCGATGTCAGTGATCTATTAAAAAAATGTGTGTACTTTCCATCAATATGCCCCACTGGGTGCCAGCTTTAATATTCAGCTTTCCCTCTCCACCCTGTTCCTAGCTATCCCTCAGGCCTCACTGTCTCCAGGTAGCACTTGCTGCTCCCTAGGGTGCCCTCCCTCCCTGCAGTGAATCTGCCCACTTCAGTGTGTCTGTTTCTCTTGTTAACTGACCACTCTGGAGCTCAGGGATGTTCCTGGCACAGAGTAGAGCTCAGTTCCTCCATGGGCATGTGAAGGACAGGAAAGCTTGTACACAGATGTCATTAGACAGGGACACTGAGAGAGATGGGCTTAGAGAGAAAGATCCGGAGTCCACAGGGGATGCATTTGGGCTGGTATCAGTTGCAGATGCCAGATGCTAATAGCGTAGGAAATTTATTCTGAATAAAAAGGCGGTTAACATTCTGCAAACATTTTCTATCTCAGACACGCACAGAGTAATTTTGATGAAATGTGTTGGTTTACTGAACCTTTGGTATTATGCACGTTCACCGAAATGCATTTGGACTTGACTCTGCCTTCAAGGACTATTGTGGAAGAATGTAATCAAATCACTCGTGAACTCAATATTGCTTTCCTATGGATTATTTGGATGTGGCTCTAATAAAAACGCTTGCTTTTTTTTCCTTTCCAGCAAATCATTGCTGTGTGCAGCCATGAAATGTTGTCGCACTCCTACTTTATTGCAGATTTAAATTACTTGGATTATTTTGTTGGGCAGTGGCTCCCTGAAGCACAATGAATCAAATCATTAATTACCGTTCGAGTGTGTGCGATCCATTGGAAAACATTAAACTCCACTCAGGAGCTCGTTTGGTGATGATGGCTTCTAAGTCAGTCCCTCGGGCTCCAGACCAGATAGAAACTTCCAGACAATGAGAAATTGCCATTTGCTCCTCTGATGCTGGAAGTGACAAGTGCTACATGACACAGACCTGGTGACCTGGGCTTCCTGATCTTGATCAAATGGGGGCCTCCTTTCATGCTCCATTCAGAAGACTGAGAAACGAGTGCTCCTTGTCTTATACTGGGAATTCCCCACAGCAGCTTTTCATTTTGCACCCTGAACATCCCTCAGTCAACATTAAAAAAGATGAGATTTCTACAGTGTGGATCTGACATTAGTATCTCCCCTGTGTTTTGGTGTTTATGAACAGGCTCCCCGACCATCAGTATTCTAATAAGCAATGGACTTCAAAACACCAAAAAATATCAGTTTGTTCAGGAATGTCTTATAAGTCCTTGGGCTATATGTGAGTATCACCCCCTGAGATTCCAGCACATTTATATTCCCAGGAGCCATCCCACCCTGAGTATGTGGTGGGCTGAAGGGCATCATCACGTGGCCACAGGTGGTCTGCGTGAGTATGGAAACAATAGGGAGCAGCAGGGACTGTGGTGAAGGAGTGGAGGACTGGCAGGAGGGCGCTCCCATTCATTGTGTGGTAGAATGCTACTGCATGGGAAGGATGACCCATGGGCCACATTCTTCAGGGATTTACAATGTAGGAAATCCACAATCTGCTTGAAACCTCTGATTTAATTATATAGGAAAAGCAAAGTTGCTCTAGGTAATCTGAAATTTCTCCATTCTTCTCTTACCCCGCCCCTCACCTCCATTATGTATCATCATCCACTTATCAGGGAAAACATTTAGTCTTTGGTTTTTTGGGATTGACTTATTTCACTTAGCATGTTATTCTCCAATTCCATCCATTTATATGAAAATGCCATAATATTAATCTTCTTTATGACTGAATAATATTCCATTGTGTATATATGCCACAGTTTCTTTATCCATTCATCTGTTGAAGGGCATCTAGGTTGGTTCCACAATCTAGCTATTGTGAATTGAGCTGCTAAAACCATTGATGTCGCTGTGTCACTGCAGTGTGCTGATTTTAAGTCCTTTAAGTATAAATCGAGGAGTGGGAAAACCAGGTCAACTGTTGGTTCCATTCCAAGTGTTCTGAGGAATCTCCATTCTGCTTTCCAGAGTGGCTGCACCAATTTGCAAGTCCTCCATCAATGTACAAGTGTGCCTTTTTCCCCATATCCATGCCAACATCTCTTATTGCTTGTATTCTTGATAATAGCTACTCTAATTGTTCTATGATGAAATCCTAGAGTTGCTTTAGTTTGCATTTGGTATGAATCTACATCAGGCACAACAATAGAAATGAAAAGCTGTACCCCATTTGTGAACAATGAATCAAAATGTAGTCTGTAAAAATAAAAAAAAAAATAAATTAAAAAACAAAATTGCTTTCATGTACAAATATATGCTGTGCTCTGTAGAGCTAAGTAAAATCATTGTGCACATCAGATATGTCCTGCAGGCCAGCAGGCTTCATCCTCTCTGGTATAGATGTAGACAATGGTTGAGACAAGCTAAAATAAGTTGATTAGATCAATGACCCGTCTAAGATGACTCTGTGCTTAAGTTAGAATTGAAACTGCAGACAATGGCAGGAGCAGGTGACAACCTCCAAATCCAGGTCCATCCTGCCTCCTGGACATGCATTCAGCTAACCACACATCAAAGGTCCCTTAGCTATTTTGTGTGGTCATAGGCCTTGGAATAGAGGGAAGAGAACCATGTCAACTAAAGCCTTGGTCTGTAAAAACTTCTTGAATCATCCTCCATTCTTCCTGCTTTGGCCTGTACCCAGGAGGGTAACACACAGGGTGACCTTGAAATCCACAGCTAAGACCCTGTCATCCTAGGTCCCCAGACACTGGGTAAAATGGAGTCTCCCTTCTGTGCCCCACCACCCTTACCAGCTCTATTCAAGTGAGAAACATACTTCCATAGTATGATCGCCGAGTTCATTGTTTGAAGAGCTCGTGTGTGACTAACACATGGAGCTCAGCTCTCCCCCATAGTGGTGACTGCCCAGAATGAGCCCAACAGCAGACAGCCTGAGCCTGCCATGGCTCTCTTCCAGAGCAGCGGGGAGACCAGAGGTCCTGGAGGCATGACCTTATATAGTCCCCGGTCCCATTGTCATTTGATCTTGGCCCTGTTCAGTGCTTTTCTGATGGACAAAGGAGGCAAGGAAAACTGAACCCAATGGAGAAATCATGTTGGTTTCTTTTATACTCCTGGAGCACAAGTGAATGGAAACAACCCCATCTCCTGTGCTCCAGCAGTGCCCTCTTTTCTGGACAAGTTGCTAGAGGACTCCTAAAGTCAGTACAGGGGCCATCCCCTGAGCCACACCTTCAACTTACTCCAGGGGCTCTTGAGATTGTTCTCATCATCTCACTCTGACCCTCTGGCTCTGGCTTTGACCATGACAGTTTCTGTAGATGTTGGACTTACCAAATCTCCCAGGGCCCTGGGCACCTCACCTCTGTGGTCCACTCTCATTTTGAGAAGTGTTCCATTCACCAAGTTTTCAAATGCAATGGAAACAAGTGGCCCTCACAGCTGGGTAGATTCTAGCTGCCAGTGCTATTCCCCAAGAAACGAACTTTCTTGACTAGTTTTGGAGCCCTGAGTTTGGGGGTCTTGGAGGATATAAATGGCCCTTCAAAGTGAACCCACACTTGTTCATCTGCTTTTTTTTTTCCTTGTTAGAGTCTTTTATGTATATTAACTTAATTTTATAATTTTACAAGTTGATTTAGGGAAAGACAGGAAGCTAAAATACTAACATTCAGAAATTCTTATTCACCTACAGATTATATTATCAAATTGATATTTATGAGAGTAACT
>JAJEJO010005644.1:0-87351 GCA_020662805.1 Glaucomys volans | reverse complement strand
AGCAAGTTGCCTTTATTTACCAGATGAAGTTGACAGACTTGGTTCCCTACTCATGACTCAACCTTAGACCCAGGGCTTAGCCTCTGTCAGAGGTGCCTGGACTGTGGGACTCAGACCTCAGAATCTATTTCTGGCCTGGGTGCAAAATTTCTTTCTTTGATGGGACTGAATGAGAGTTGAGACACTGTCTGCTTAGGAGATGGATGCTTTTTGGCCCTCATGTCCAACCTCATCTTCCACCCACCAAATTCTCAAGTGGATAGGTCATTTGAGGACCCTGGCTCAACCCAGTGGTTAGCATTTTTTTTTTTTTTTTTTTTTTTTTACTGAGGGTTATTTACATAGGAAATGTAATCTTAGGACTCCTCATATAAAACCAAACATAGCACCTCAGACTTTCCACGCCATCGGGTGCAGTGTCAACGGCAGAGAGCACCGGCCTGCTGCCACCTGAGTCCTCAGTGAGGAGCACAGGCCTGCCCCCTTGGTGCTCCAGCTCCTGGCACAGGTTGCTGCCCAAGGCCCCAGTGCGCAGATCAGGACTTTGGGCACCATAGGGTACAGTGTCTCCAGCTGAGAGCACCAGCCTGCTGTGCCATCAGGTCCATGGCAGGAATTCCCAGTGGAGGAGTATAGGCCTGCCTGGGTCATCAAGCCCAGTGTCTCCAGCACTGAGCACAGGTTTGTGCCCCCTCTCCCTCCACACCTCGTTCTAGTGCCCAGGCCCACACCCTGGCCTGGAGGCTAGCACCCGTGCTGTGACTGACCATCTATCAATACCAGGTCACCTTTGTCCAGAAGCATTGATTATTCCCAGACTGCAGGTAGTGGGACAGCACCCTTCTTGGGTGACTGCTTGATCAAGCACCTCTCAGGCATCAGGCCATTAAAAAATAAGAGGTTTGAACAGCACAGTTTAATTTTATTGCAGAAAGTTTTTAAATTAGTTGTATTATTATAATTATTCCTATTATACCCACTATATTCCTACCTATTTCTTTTATTAATATTCTGATCACTCCATCTTCCTCTTATATATCCGTTTCTTTGGAGAGTCTCTTTCTTCTCATGCTAACAACCTGTTTATTTTCATTCCAATTCCCCTATTTCTATGACACAGTATATCTATAGACTCACTTCTTATCTCATTAATGTTATGTCCTATACCCCTCCTCATCCTCTCTGTCCAACATGAGGAATGGCAGTCCTTATTGCAAACTTACTGGATATGCTGTAGATAATAGTTTGAACTCATCTCTGTTTATTATGACAACGCTGTTAATATCTTAATAGGTACTATTTAGATTAAGTACACATATTGTTTATATGGTGTGCTGCTAATATTGATTTCTCATGTCAAGGGGAGGTATTGGAAATTGGGAGGAACCCTATAAGTCTTTAAGGGGAAACTGCAAAACCTAGGATTCGCACTACTAGAGGGGAAGATATACTAGCAACATGAGAAAATGTGGGAAGAAAATGTCCCAAAAAATGTAGATGCCATATCAAAAGAACCCAATGACAACATGCAGAAACATTGTCAGAAAGGGAGTTCAGAATGTACATAAATAAAATGATTCAAGAGAGCAAACACAGGCAATGCTAAAAGAGCAACTGCAGGAAGCAAAAGTTCATTTCAATAAAGAGATAGAAATTCTGAAAAAAAAATAGAAATCCTAGAAATGAAGGAAACAATAAACCAAATTATAAACTCAAAAGAAAGCTTAACCAACAGGCTAGATCACTTCGAAGACAGATCCTCAGACAATGAAGACAAAATATTTAATCTTGGAAACAAACTCAACCAGACAGAGAAGATGGTAAGGGATCATGAACAGAACCTCCAAGAACTATGGAACATCATGAAAAGACCAAATTTAAGAGTTATTGGGAGTGAGGAAGGCACAGAGATATAAACCAAAGGAATGAATAATCTGTTCAATGAAATAATATCACAAAATTTCCCAAATCTGATGAATGAAATGGAAAATCAAATTCAAGAGTCTTATAGGACACCAGTGCACAAAATCACAACAGATCCACACCCAGGCACATTATAATGAAAATACCTAACATATAAAGCAAAGATAGAGTTTTAAAGGCTGCAAGAGAAAAGCATTAGATTACCTACAGGGGGAAGCCAATAGGGATATCAGGAGATTTCTCAGCCCAGACACTAAAAGCAAGAAGGGCCTGGAACAACATATTCCAAGCATTGAAAGAAAATGGATGCCAACCAAGAATCTTATACCCAGCAAAACTTACCTCAGAATTGAAGATGAAATAAAATCCTTCCATGATAAACACAAGCTAAAAGAATTCACAAATAGAAAGCCTGCCCTACAGAAAATTCTTGGCAAAATATTTATAGAGGAAGAAATAAAAAAAAACAATGTAAGTCAGGAAAGGGAGGAATTACCATGAAGAAACAGCCAGTTAAAGGAGAAACCAAGTAAGGTTAAAAGCCAAAAATAAGTCAAAAATGACTGGGAATACAAGTCATATCTCAATAATAACCCTGAATGTTAATGGTCTAAACTCATCAATCAAAAGACATAGACTGACAGATTGGATTAAAAAGAAAGACCCAACAATATGCTGCCTTCAAGAGACTCATCTCATAGAAAAACATGCCTACAGACTAAAGGTGAAAGGTTGGGAAAAAACATACCATGCACATGGACTTAGTAAAAATGCAGGTGTTTCCTTCTGAAAAGATAAATCAGACTTCAAGTCAAAGTTAGTCAGAAGGGATAAAGAAGGAAATTTCATACTGCTTAAGGGAAGCATGAATCAGCAAGACATAACAATCATAAATATTTACACGCCAAACAATGGTGAATCCATGTACGTTAATCAGATCCTTCTCAATTCCAGGAACCAAATAGACCAAAACACAATAGTACTGGGTGAATTTAACACACCTCTCTCACCAATGAACAGATCTTCCAAGCAAAAATCAAACCAAAAAACTATAGAATTCAATGACACAATCACTAATTTAGACTTAACAGACATATATAGAATATTCCATCCATCAATAAGCGAATACACTTTTTTCTCAGCAGCACATGAATCCTTCTCTAAAATAGACCATATATAATGCCACAAAACTACTCTTAGCAATTACAAAAGGATAGAGATACTACCTTGCATTCTATCAGATCATAATGGAATGAAATTAGAAATGAATGATAAAATAAAAAACAGAAACTACTCCAACACCTGGAGATTAAACAATATGCTATTAATTATGCATGGATAACAGAAGACATTAGGGGGGAAATAAAGAAGTTCTTAGAGGTCAATGAGAACAAAGATACAACATATCAAAATCTCTGGGATACTATGAAAGCAATACTAAGAGGAAATTTCATTGCATGGAGAGCATTCAATAAAAGTGAACAAATAAATGACTTCACATTACAGCTCAAAGTCCTAGAAAAAGAGGAACAGTTCATCACCAAGAGTAGTAGAAGACAGGAAATAATTAAAATCAGAGTGAAAATCAATGAAATTGAAACAAAAGAGACAATTCAAAAAATTGACAAAACAAAAAGTTGGTTTTTTGGGAAAAAATAAACAAAATTGTTAAACCCTTAGCCACACTAACGAAGAGAAGGAAAGAGAAAACCCAAATTACTAAAATTTGTGATGGTAACAGAAATATCAAAACAGACACAACTGAAATATAAAATGTAATTAGAAGCTATTTTGAAAATTTCTACTCCAGCAAAATAGAAAATCTTAAAGACATCAACAGGCTCCTAGAGGCATATGAGTCACCCAAACTGAATCCAGAGGACATACACAATTTAAATAGATCATTTTCTAGCATTGAAATAGAGGAAGTCATCAAAAGCCTACCAACAAAGAAAAGTCCAGGATCAGATGAATTCACAGTTGAGTTCTACAATACCTTCAAAGAAGAGCTCATTCCAATAATCCTCAAAGTATTCCATGAAATAGAGGAGAAGGGAACCCTTCCAAACTCATTCTATGAAGCTAATATCACCCTGATACCGAAACCAGATAAAGACACATCAAGGAAAGAAAATTTCAGACCAATATCCCTAATGAACATAGATGCAAAAGTTCTTAACAAAATTTTAGCAAATTGCAAACAAAAGCTTATTAAGAAGATAGTGCACCATGATCATGTGGGTTTCATCCCAGGGATGCAAGGTTGGTTCAACATCCGGAAATCAATAAATGTAGTTTACTACATTAACAGGCTTAAAATTAAGAACCACATGATTATTTCAATACATGCAGAAAAAGCATTTGATAAAATACAGCACCCATTCATGCTCAAAACACTAGAAAAAAAAAGGATAGTAGGAACATTCTTAAACATTGTAAAGGCTATCTATGCTAAGCCTACAGCTAACATCATTCTTACGGGAGAAAAATTGAAAACACTCCCCCTGAAAACTGGAACTAGACAGGGATGTCCTCTTTCCACCACTTCTATTCAACATCATCCTTGAAACACTTGCCAGAGCAATTAGACAGACTAAAGAAATTAAAGGGATATGAATAGGAAAAGAAGAGCTCAAACTATCCCGATTTGCAGATGATATGATTCTGTATTTAGAGGAGCGGAAAAATTCCACCAGAAAACTTCTAGAACTCATAAATGAATTCAGTAAAGTAGCAGGATCAACACTTGTAGATCTAATGCATTTTTATTCATAAGTGATGAATCCTCTGAGAGAGAAATTAAGAAAACTATCCCTTTCACAGTAAACTCAAAAAATAAAATATTTGGGAATAAATCTAACAAAAGAGGTGAAATACTTCTACAATGAGAGCTAAAAAACACTAAAGAAAGAAGTTAAAGAAAATCTGAGAAGATGGAAAGATCTCCCATGTTCTTGGATAGGCAGAATTAATATTGTCAAAATGGCCATACTACCAAAAGCGCTATACAAATTCAATGCAATTGCAATTAAAATCCCAATGACGGACCTCATAGAAATAGAGTAAGCAATCATGAAATCCATTTGGAGGAATAAGAGACCCAGAATAGCTAAAGCAAACCTTAGTAAGAAGAGCAAAGCAGGGGGTATCACAAAACCAGATTTTCAACTATACTACAGAGCAATAGTAACAAAAACAGCATGGTATTGGCACCAAAATAGACAGGAGATCAATGGTACAGAATAGAGGACACACAGACAAACCCACATAGATACAATTATCTCATACTAGACAAAGGTGCCAAAAACATACAATGGAGAAAAGATAGCCTCTTCAACAAATGGTGCTGGGAAAACAGGAAATCCATATGCAGCAAAATGAAACTAAGCCCCTATCTCTCACCCTGCACAAAAATCAACTCAAAATGGATCAAGGACGTAGGAATTAGACCAGAGACCCTGCACCTAATAGAAGAAAAAGTTGGTCCAAATCTTCATCATCTCAGCTTAGGCCCATTCTTCCTTAATATAACTCCCAAAGCACAAGAAATAAAAGCAGGAATCAATAATTGGGATAGGTTCAAACTAAAAAACTTTTTCTCAGCAAAGGAAACAATCATCAATGTGAAGAGAGAGCCTACAGAATGAGAGAAAATCTTTGCCACACACACTTCAGATAGAGCACTAATCTCCAGAATATATAAAGAGCACAAAAAACTTTACCCCAAGAATACAAATAACCCAATCAATAAATGAGATAAGGAAATGAGCAGACACTTTACAGAAGAAGACCTACAAGCAATCAACAGATATATGAAAAAATACTCAACATCCCTAGTAATAAGAGAAATACAAATCAAAGCCAACTTGAGTTTCCATCTTACCCCAATTAGAATGTCTATTATCAAGAATACAAGCAACAATAGGTGTTGGTGAGGATGTGGGGAAAAAGGTACACTCTACATTGCTGGTGGGATTGCAAATTAGTGCAGCCACTCTGGAAAGCAGTGTGGAGATTCCTTAGAAAACTTGGAATGGGTCCATCATTTGACCCAGCTCTCCCACTCTTTGGCCTATTCCCAAAGGACTTAAAATCAGCATATTACAGTGATGCAGCTACATCAATGTTCATAGGTGCTCAATTCACAATAGCTAGATTGTGGAACCAACCTAGATATCCTTCAATAGATGAATGGGTAAAGAAACTGTGGTATATATACACAATGGAATATTACTCAGCCATAAATAAGAATAAAATTATGGCATTTGCAGGTAAATGGATGGAGTTGGAGATGGTCATGCTGAGTGAGATTAGCCAATTCCAAAAATCCAAAGGCCAAATGATCTCTCTGATAAGTGGATGATGATACATAATGCGGAGTGGAAGGGAGGAAGAATGGAGGAAGGATGTGTTGCATAGAGGGAAAAAAGGGGTGGGGTTGGGGTTGTGGGTAAGAATAATAACAGAATGAGACAAACATCATTATCCTATGTACATGTATGATTACACAAATGGTGTGACTCTACTTGTGTACAACCAGCGAAACAATAGCTATACCCCATTTGTGTACAATGAATCAAAATCAATTTAAAAAACCCTAAACATTTATATGAAATTAATTTGTAAAGATTTCATGAAACTGTTGAGAATCTATGAGAAGTTCTAAATATTACTTAAATAGGTCATGCAAACTTTATTCAACAAATAAAGCAAATATTTTATTAAGCTAAATTTCTTATTGTGAATCATTGACAGAGAAGGATGTATGCATATGAATGTGGATGTATACTTGCTTGTGGTGGGATCCCTGACTCCTGGAGATAGGTGCCAGGGAGCGGGTGAAAGGATACACTTGCTATTTTGTGCTATGTGTGTTTTACTTGACTATTTTTTTTCTGTGCTGGGGCTCCAACTCAGGCCACATGAATCCTAGGCAAGTTCTGTACCACTAACCTAAACCCCCAGCCTTTGGCCATTTTTTTTATAAAGAAATAAGCATATGTATCATTTTTAAATTAAAAAATCAAATTGTGGTGTTGGATTTTACAGAAGTTTATTACAGTTAACTGTATTATAATTAAAATAGCCAAAGAAAGAATTTTGAATGTTCTCATTACAAATAAATTTTTAAAAATTGAAATGATGGATAACGAAAGTATCCTGAGTTGATCAATATACAATGTGTAATTGTTCTAAAACCTCCATTTTAGCCCTCAAATATGTACAATTACTGTTGGTCATTCTAAAAACAATCAATAAATGGAGGGAAGAAAGGGAAAGAAGAAAAATGAATTAGAGAAAATAAAAAAGGGGGAAACAAAAAGGAGTGAAAGAGGAAATAATGAAAGACATGGGGTGTAGCCTTCCAGGGGCAGGTGGAGGTCAGGGAGGGCAGGGGCCAGCTCTGCTACTGAGGGGCTGTGGACTCAGCCAGCACTGCCGGGAAGGGCAACTGCTAGGCTCCTCTCTAACTGTATTTGATGTCAGTCTTCCCAAGCTCTGCTTTAAAATCACAGTCACCAAGCGTGAGAGCAATCCGACACTTCATACTATGGTGGGGAATCGGGGTGGTGAATCTAAACCAGTCGTCCCAGTCATGGCTGGGCCCATCCTCAAAGCTGAAGAATCCCTGGCCCTTGGAAAATTTCTACATTCAATCCTCATGTTTGCTCTTTAAAGAAGTAATTTGCCAATTAATGAAACTATGTTAAACATTCAGAGGCTCCCTCAAAGGGCCAAGAGTAAGAGGATGCAGGGACACACAAGTGGCAATATCAAGGTGTTGCAGTCCTCTCACTTGGTCACAACCTCCCTGCTGCTCCTGGGTGCTGTGGAAATCAGAATCTTGCTTTACCTTCTGTGTGTGAACTAGGCACACACAGTTATTAAATTTGCTTCAAGGCAAAATAAGGAGAGGAATGTGCAGTCAGATCGATTTCTCTGCTGACTAGATTAATTTGTAGTCATTAGAGATCATGATAAAAAATAAAGATCTTAGCCCTTGACTTCTCCCGATTTCCCAGTAAGGAAAGAACCCGATTATTCTAAAGATCTTCTCTACAAAATCATCTTCAAATTTCTGCAAACCATGTTTTGATTTCAAAGAAAGTATTAGAATCTTCTGGTAGTGAAGCATTTTGTCCATAAGCAATATAGTTGTCTGGTAGTATGTTTGCTATTGCTAAATTACCTGCTAGTACCTTCTAACAAAAACGTAATTGTTATCCCAGATGACTTCTCTGCTCTATGGCACCTATGGTTGCTTAACAAGGGACACTGAAGCTATAACAAGGGTGAGCGTAGTCATGAGCCATCTCTCATTACGAACAAAATCTTTGGTTTAAAATTTTATTATGGAGAAAGAATAACATTTTATTATGAAATTTTTCATATGAATGCAAAAGCCAAGAGAATCTTAAGACTTCTCTTATCCTTACTTCAACAGGTCAAGATGTGGTAAATCTTTTTTCATTTATAACCAACACCACTACTACCGCCTTTTTCCCTATTATTCTACTCATTCTAGAAAAAGAGTTCTGGCAAGAAGTAGATGCCACCTATTGTGGTATCGATATGAGGTGTCCCACAGAAGCTCATGTGTGAGACAATACGAGAAAGTTTAGATTTCAAATGGTTGTACTGTGAGAATCTTAACCTAATCAGTGCATTGATCCACTTTAATGGACTCACTGGAGGGTAACTGTAGGCAGATAGGGTGTGAGGAAGTAGGTCACTGCAGACATGCCTTTGGGGTTTATGTTTTGTTCCTGGTAAGTGGAGCGCTCTTGCTCTCTCTCTCTCTCTCTCTCTCTCTCTCTCTCTCTCTCTCTCTCTTTCTCTCTCTCTGCTTCTTGATATGGTCTGAGCTGCTTTCCTCTGCTATGCACTTTCCTCATCTTTTCTGACTCACCTTGGGGCTAGAGCAAAATGGTCAGCTGTCTTTGGACTGAGGCCTCTGAAACTCTGAGTGCCAAATACACTTTTTCTCCTCTAAAATTGTTCATGTCATGTCTTTTTGTCATAGCACTGAAAAAAAGCTGACTAAAGCACCATTCTCAAAGGGTTTGACTGAGAGTTTATTAAAGGGGCCCTTCATGGTTACAGGGAGGATCATGGAACTCAACCAGGGCTCGAGGAGGTCTGGGAGCACAGGGGAGGACTGGAATGAGATTGCTGGTCCTAATGAGGCCTGTGGCTAAGGAATGGAAGACAATCATCAGGAGCTTTGCTCACACTCTTGCTAAGACCATACCACGGCAGGTGACGATGCCACCTCTCTCATCCCTTGTCGATCCCCTCAAGCTTCCTTCTGTTGAGTGAGCCCAGTCAGAAGCCAGAGGGAAGAGACCCTGCATTCCAATATTTCATAATTAGCTGCCCAGACTGTACATAAAGAGAAGAACTTCTCCTTTCCCTTCTTCCCAAAGATATCACAAGACCAGATTCACTCCTAACAAAATAAACATAATCCCTACACATCAGCTAATGCTTGGTGTAAAAACAGGAGATTGATGTTATCTTGAATGAGAAGCATTGTAATATGATGGCTAGGGTCATGCAAGCTTTGTTTGCATCTTAACACATGCATCATTTTAGGAAAATGACCTTATCTCCAAGTCTGTGTTATCCCATCTGAAAATCAGGAATGATAATTCCCACCTCTCTGGGTTTTTGGAGAATTAAATGATGTGAGAGGTGAAGAGAAGTTCTTTGACAAGTTCCCTTCACCCCTCTATCTCTCATGTTTTATTTATTGTTTCCTTATCTGTAGAGAAGATTTTCCCCAGCCTCTCTCTGAGGTGCTCATGTCCGTAGAAAGACCATTCTGTGTCTCTGGGAAACTATAATTTTCCAATGTCAATAGCATCCATTTATCCATCCATTCATCTACCAACCATCCATCCATCCATCCATCCATTCATCCATCCATCCATCCATCCATCCGTCCATCCATTCATTCCACACTTGGTATCCTCTGTTGGTCTTAGAACCCAGAGAGGAAGGAAAAGAGACTCTGTCCCCCAGTAGTTCACAGTCTTGATGGGGAGGTTGATGCATAACCTCGAGATCCTAGTGCCTCCAATGGGCCCTGAAGCAGAGGGATGCAAGAAGGCTGTCATTGTACACAAGAACATCAGCACTATCAAGGCCCCGGACTGAAGAATTTCTGGCCCTGCCTAACTTGGTAAGTAGATCTTACACATGTCTGCCCTCATTTTAAGATCAGCACCTTTATCTCTTTCCATAGGGAACATGTCCTCAGATTTCTATCTGACCTTCAGTTTGGACCTTGATTTAATAATTTGTTTTCTACTCTAATTTTACGTGAGTTAGCTGTTTCTCCAAAGGGATTTTTCCCCATCCCAGCTATTATTTTTCCTTCTCACCAAGGAATTCCTTCATAACTTTCAGTCTTTGCTTGGCACTGATCATGTACCCCATGCTGGCAGATCTGGGCTGCCATTCTAGACACCTGCCGGAATCTTATAGCAGGATTCTGCAAACTGAAGAGGTTCCATCCACCTATAAATGTGCATGATATTTTTCCATGCCAGTCCTTTTGTTGGGTACTGGACAGGCCAGGATTGCTAATTGCTAATGCTAATGTGCCAGTTTTTGAGGACGTCACTGTGTCACTTGAGGACAGGTAAACTATAATATGGTTACCATTTCATCCTTCACTTTTCTGGTGAAGAACATCACTAATCAAACAGCATGTTTTCCTGCTGAGCTAGAATTTGTGTTTAGACACCTATTTTCAATCTTATAAGAAAAATGAAATGCATTTGCTTTTCCTGGGCTGATAGGTAAAAAGAAGATACCCTGACAAGTCCAGTCTAGAATGTACAGAGGTCTTTATCAGAGTGTCAACACTTGCAGGTGGGTGAGGCCATAAGCTCAAGAATTCCTGTTCTGGTTTTCAGGTTACCTATACTGTTATACTGTGCTGGAAACATGTGCAGGTATTTGCATCCCTGGGGGCTTACTGCTCACTAAGCCCCATCTGTGCCAGGCAACACATCCACACCATCACATTCTCAGCAGCCTCTGGAGGAAGGCAGTATTCTTCTGATTTCACAGATGAGGACACACAGTCTCAGGGGATACAGCCTCTGGTTTAGGATGCATAGCAGGTAGGGAAGGGCCTAACTTTGAGTTCAGGGTTTGTCTACACTGCAAGAACCAAACACATTCCATGACAGAAATCAGCCTGGCTGGAAAGACAGGACTTTCAAGTGACAGTTCATGCCTGATTCAAGAAAGAAAGGTAGTTTTATTATTCTAGATATAATTATGGTCACTAATACAGAGAAGGAACAAAGTTCACTTCTTGAGACTTCTAAGCCCAGCATTCTTTTCTTCTAAATCATGCATGTGCTCAAAGAAAGGCAAGTTGTAGATTGTTCTAAAAATTGTTCTTATAGTACAATGCAAATGCCTGAGGTGCAATTCTCAGTGGTTTGCCTGGTTGAGAGCCCGGGAAGCTGGAAGAATGGCTCCTCCCTGGGTCAGCTCACCCTGCCCTTTATATGAGCATATGGGAGGTGGGGGAGGAAAAACTCTGCAAAAAATACTTAGTACTGGCAGACAGGGAAGCAAAAGCTCAAAGCGGGGCCTCTTTCTCCTTAGTGGGTTTGAGTCAATGTAGGTCTCCTATTTTCTTTAAAATGCACACATATGTGTAACCCCAAAACATATCAGAACAAAAGAGGCTGCCCTGACTCAATTAGGTTTCATTCCTCTGTCAAGGCTGGTTTGCAGATATGGCTAACAATAAATCTTAAGGGTTTCTTACAGCTCCAGGATTCTTAATAGGCATAACCCAGTTTTGTCCCCAACTGAATGAGAGATTTATGAAATTTTGAGAGCATAAAGTAGGCCAGGTTCCTGGCCCTCTTCCACACCACCTCTCTGAAATGATGTGTGATATGACAATTTTTTTGAGAATTGCTATTTCAGTTTTATCTGCATACATTTTAGTGCTGGCAGTGAGCAGGTAGTGACAGCAAGAGGACCAGGCAGAAATATAGTTACCTCTTTAAGAAACCTACTTGAGATGAAGCTGAACCAAGGTAGTCCTTGGTAGAGCTGGTCAGTGTGTGAGACTGTGATGATATCCAGGCTGACCTTTTCACTACGCTGTGTTGTTCTCCTAGTCACAAATCTGCATGACTGCTATGAGGCACCAACACATCCACGTTATGGTCACAGGTAGTCCTGACACACACATCATGAGCCATCCTGTGCAAGTGTTCCTGCCCATATCAGATCTCACTAAAGAGCCAGCCCGGACATTAAGTGGGTCCTGGAATTCTATACTCCAAAGTAGCATCATCCTAATTAATTTAATCTTCCACTTATGTATTTAACCTTCCAATCCAGTGAGCTATTACTTTTATTTCTTCATTCATTGTTTACTCCAGGAAGAAAAACCCACTGTTTAGGACAGTCTTGTTGTTTAAGACAATTTTGCAGGGAAGAGAATATGCACTTGACCCCATAGGGCAGAGAAGCCTCAGGAGTCATGGTGGATTTCATGTTGAATATGTTGGAAATAGTACTTTGTGTATTGCTCCTGTAGTTTATATTACATAATGGTTGATGCATGTCTGACAGGTTGGGTTCCCAGGTCTACTGTTTGGGAGCAGTAAGACTTTCAATCATCAAACTCTGAATCAGTTTTAGTGTGAGTAAAATGGGAGTATAACCTCTCTCCCTAAATATATACACACATAGCCTTTGGTGCAAAGTAAACCCTTCATTAAATGCTTGTTCCTGTTTTAATAGGAAACAAAGTTGAGAAGACAGAAAGACAAGGCACCAAAATCTTTGTAAGAATGATGTGGCTGTCTATTCCATAATTAGTTAGATGTAGATGGGAATACTCAGTGAAGGCATTTCTATAACTAAGAATGATTTCCATCAAGTTCTGGAAAACAAGGTCAGACTTCCTCTCAGAATAGGAGGTAAGAGCTACTGGGTATTAACTCATGCCTGATCTCAAGAAATGTGAGACTGGAATGGGCTGAGTGAGGCTAGCCTCTTGCAAGTCTCAGTCACATATACTCAGTAGTTAGAGAGGAAACTGGTAAATGGTGGTAAAGTTGGTGAGCTCATAGTGCACAGGAAGAGCACCTCCCATGGATAGGGGAGGAGCTCCCTTCGGAAAAGTGCAACCCCAGACTGTGGAGAGGCAATGGGAAAATGTTTTCAGCTATAGTAACCAGGAGGAATGAAAAAAAATGACACCATTCCTGTAGAGGGCAACTCAACAATATTTAACAAAGACATAGATTCAGAGATCATTGTCTGCATTTTAACCAGAAATCTGTAAAAGGAAATACCAGGGGAACCAGAGACCACTAATACCAGGCAATACACTGAGCAAGGCAAGGAAAGGAGAGGGGTTAGTGAAGCTCAGGAACAAGGAGCCATAAAGTTTTTTAATTCCAAGGGCAGACTCTTGAGCTGACTGCGTGTAGATATAATCCGAACAAGGATAAGACAGACCTTGGGAACATAGGCACTGAATAGACTGACAATTAACTGGCACTTGTGTGGAATGGTTGCAAACAGCATTTACAATTCCTCTTGCCCATATTCAGAGGGGCATATGAGACCTCCTCATACGTACTACAAATGTGCCAAAGGTTGGTTGGAACTCACAGTCCACACCAAAATAAAACATCCATTTTCTCCATGGAATTTAAATAGGACCAAGCATCTCATTGCATAAAACATATATAATATCTAGGATAGTAAAATTGCTCAGTGTATAATAAGCCAGGAAAAACTCACTGAGGTGACATATTTGTTGGAAAAACCATACATTGCCATAGTACAGTGACCACTGAAATATTCTCCAACAAGTAAAGACAAATACTTTTGCAACAAGGGAAAAGACAAAAAGCCTCAGTAAATAATTTTTTTAAAAGAAGCAAGTGGGGTGGGGTCAGGGTGGGGGAGTAAGAAGAATAACAGAATGAGACAGACATCATTGCCCTGCGTACATGTATGAATGCACAGATGGGGTGACTCTACTTTGTGTACAACCAGAGAAGCAACAGCTGTCCTCCATTCGTGTTCAATGAATCAAAATAAATAAATTTAAAAAATAATAAAGGAAGCAAGTGGAATTTTAGAATTGAAATGTAAAATTACAGCAAACAAAAACATCCTACAATTCAACCACAAAATCCAACAATTCTATTCAATGGGAAGAAAACTGGCATAGACATTCCTCCAAGATATTCAAACTGCCAATAAGCATATGAAAAATTATTCAATAATGCCAATCATTAGGAAAATGCAAAATTAAACCACAAGGAGATGTAATTCCATACCCTTTGAGTTGACTATTATATTAAAAAAAAGAAAATTAACAAGTGTTGGCAACGATAGGAAAAAATAGATTATTGTGCTTTGCTGGTAGGAATGTAAAGTGGTACAGACCCTGTAGAAAACAGTCTGTGGTTTCCTTGAAACATTTAAATGCAGAGTTACCATATAATCTGGCAGTTATACTATCAGTTTTGTATCCAAAAGAACCGAAACCTGAGACTTGAATAGTCGTGTGTACAACAATGTTCACAGTGTCACGATTTGCAATAGCCAAAAGATGGAGACAATCCAAACAGCCATTGATTGAGGAATGTGGGAACAAAATATGACATATAGAGTCAATGAAACATGACTGAGTCTTAAAAAGGAAGAGCATGTATGATTCTTGAAGATATCACACCAAGTGAATCAAGAGCAGAAATAATGTGATTACAATCATATGATATTCCTAGAGTAGTCAAATTTATAGAGTCAAAAAGTAGAATTATAGTTGCTACAGACTGAAAGAAGTAGAAAAATAGAGACTTTATGTGTTGCGTACAGTGTTACAGAATGAGAAAATAAAGAAGTTCTGAACTTTCATGGTGATGATAGTTAAACACTAATGTAAACATATTTAATATCACTGAAATGTACACTTAAAAATGGTTAAAATGGTACATTTTAGGGACTGGGGTTGTGGCTCAGTGGTAGAGCGCTTGCCTAGCATGTGTGAGGCACTGGGTTTGATCCTCAGCACCACATAAAAATAAAGTCAAGTCCATTGTGTCCATCTACAACTACAAATTTTTTTAAAATGGTAAATTTTATCTTATGTGCATTTGCCACAACTTTATAAAGTGATGGAAAAATAAATAGTTAGCAAACATGAACCAAATGAAAGCAGCAATGACTATTTCAATATCAAATTAGATTTTCATGGAAAAAAACATTTTGTAAAAGATACAGAGAGGGATGTTATATAATCACTAAAGGGTCACTATGCCACCAAGAAGACAAAACAATCTTAACTGTATGTGCACCTAAAAATAAAGTAGAAAATGCACAAAGCAAAAGCTGATAGAAATGTAATGAAGAATAGAGAAACCCACAATTATATTTAATATCCATTTCTCAATATAACGTTGATACAGAAAATCAGAAAGTAAGCCGGGCATGGTGGTGCACACCTGAAATCCCAGCAACTTAGGACGCTGAGGCAGAAGCATCACAATTTCAAGGGCAGTCTCAGCAACTTGATGAGACCCTGTTACAAAATAAAAAATAAAAGGATTAGAGATGTAGCTCAGTCTCCTGGGTTTAATCTCCAGTATAAAAAATGTTCAAAAAGGAAAGAAAAGAAAACCAAAAAGTATATAATGGATTTTACAACAACATATTATTATCAATTAATTGAACTATATCAACAGAATTGAGAATCCATAGTAGAGTGCATATTCTTTTAAAGTACACATATAATATTTGTCAACACAAACCCATTTTATGTCATAAAATAAAATGCAATAAATAAATAAATAAATAACTGCAAGCACACTGACCAAAATGAAATTTGACTTTAAGATCAATAACATAACAGTAACAGCAATATATTTTAACACTTGGAAATTAAACAATAATCTTATAAATAATCCATTTATTAAGAAGGAAGTCTCAAGGGACATCAGAAAATGTTTTGAAATGGCAAAAATGTACATAAAATGTCAATATTTGAAGAAGGAAAGCAACTTAGTGCTTAGAAGGATATTTATGGGTATTTATTCATTAGTGTTTGTCATGGAAATGAAACAAGTTTTAAGTCAAGAATCTAAGCATCTAATGTGATCGATAAACTAGAAAAAGAAAAGTGAAACAAATTCAAAGCAAGAATAAGAGAAAATAATAAACTTAAGAGCAGAAATCAATGAAACTGAAAATTGAAAATAATTGACAAATACAAATGTTGGTTCTTATAAAATAGATGTGCCTGAAAGAAATAATAAAGAAGGAGAAAATATAAATTATAACATTCAAGAATGAGAAACTATCACTACACAATTTATAGATATTAATAGGATAAGAAGAAATACTATTAACAACAAGGCACATAAATTCTATAACTTAGATGAAAGTGACAAATTACAAATTCAAAACATGCAAACTGCCAAATGTCACCTGAGACTAAATAGGCAACTCAAATGGTGCTATAATCATGAAAGACATTAGTTGAAAACATTCCAACGACCAATGGTGCTATAATCATGAAAGACATTAGTTGAAAACATTCCAAACATTTTCAAGTTCATATGATTTTACTGAAGATGTCCATCAAATATTTTAGATGAATCACACCAATTCAAATTTAAATAATTATGTAATTATAATGCCTCTGACAAATGAGGTACTCAAATATACATCTAACCAAACATGAATGAAATACAAATGCTGGTAACTGCCAAGTGTTGGTGAAAAAATAACTTTGATTTCTAAATAAAAGGAGAGAGAATATATTCATGAATGAGAAGACTCAACAGTATAAAAATACCAGTTTTCCCTGAATTAGTTTATAGATTAAATGTGATTTATAGATTAAAAATCCATGACAGGATTTTTTAAAATAGTCCTAAGTCATCAAGTTATAAAACAGAAGGAAAAGTAAAGGAACTAGAAGAATGAAAGTAATTTTGAAAAAGAAAAATAAAATTTGGAGCAATCAAGATTTTAAGGCTTACTGTATTAGAGTCAGAGTGTTATTTCCAAATGAATAAACAGATGGATCAAAAGAACAACCCAGAATCTACATAGAACTGTCAATTGCTGTTTAACAATGAGTGCATAAGCAGAACCAGAAAGGACTGTTTTCTCAACAAAAGCTTTTTGAGCAATTGAACAATGATATGCCAAAAAGAAAAAAAAAAGGTCAAAAAGGAACTTTTATCTGAACCTTAAAATTATAAAAATGCCACTCGAAATAGATTGTAATTTAAATATATAACAACACTAGAAGGTTTTAGAAGACACGTAGTAATAAAACTTCTTGACCTGCAGTGAATTTTCATACAGGATCCCAAAAGTATAATCTATAAAAAAATAAGTAAATAAATTGGAATTCATCAAAAGAAAAAAAATAGCTCTTGTTTGGCAGATGAAACAGGAGAATTCAAAGATAGGCTATCCATATTATACAACTAATTAGAACACATAAAACATTTTTAAAAAGGATAGGCTATAGACTGGGAAAAATACTTGTGAATTACATGTACAACAAGGAGTTATATTCAGAATATATAAAGAGGTTCTCAAAATTCAATTAAAAGAAAACAAACTAATGAATTAAAAAGTGGGCAAAATAAGACTTCATGAGAAGACACTTCATCAAAGTGTACATGTGACTAGGAAATGAGTACATAAAAATATGTTCAGTATCCTTCGCCATTCTAGAAATGCAACATAACACCACAATGAGGTGTCCCTACATACCTACCGTGATGGCTAAAGTTTAAAAAGAGTACTGACTACATCCAGTGCTGTTGGAAATGTAAAGTGTTATGGTCACTCTGGAAAACATTTTGGCAGTTTCTTAAGATGCTGAACATTACACAACTGGCCTTCTGTATCTAACGTGGCTTTCACATTCATGGATTTAACCAACTGTGGGTTGAGCATATTCCCAAAAATTGCATCTGTTCTGGACGTGCACAGACTTTTTTCCTTGTCATTGTTCCCCAAACAATACAGCATAACATCTATTTACATCACATTTACATTCACGCTTATATTCAGTATTGTAAGTAATCCAGAGATGATTTAACATACACAGGAGACTGCATAGGTTACATGCAAGTACTATGTCATTTTCTATAAGGGTCTTGAGCACTGATGGATTTGGTATCCCTAGTGGTCTTGGAACTAATTCCCCATGTATCCTGAAGGACAACTCTATTTGTCGTATAGTGAAAACAATCACACTCTAAGATAATTACCTAAGTGAACTGAAACTGATGTTCATACACAAAACTAGGTACAAATGTTATGGCAGCTCCATTCATAACTTTAATAGTGGAAAACAACCCACCAGCTCTCCAGCTGGCCATTGGGCAAACTGCAGCATCATCCTGAACCTCCGAGTGGCTGAGTGGGTTACAAGAAGACCCAGTGATTCTTCCCTTTCAGACCAATGATTGTGACCTTCCACCTCCCACACCAACCTCCTTGCTGAGGTTACAGGTGGTATTTGAGGAGGAGGTAATGTAACCTGGAGGCTGGCTGGTATGTAAAGAAGATTTAGTTAGCCTAACTAAGGTAAAGAATTCTTAATTAGGTGAAGGCTGAATTGTGAACACCCCAATGCCTGTCAGATCCCTACTAGGACATATAATGTTGTTGAGAAGCCTCTGCAGTAAGAACAGAGGAGACTGAGACCAATCAGTGAGACCAGATTTGGGGTTTAACTCTGCTCCAACTAAAAAACTCATAACTGCTCCTTGTGAGTCTCAGTCCCTCCCATTGTCTTCCATCAATCACAGAAAAGGGGTAACAATCCCATATGCATAGATTTTTGTGAAGATTCAATTAGATGGAATAATTTATTGAAAGTATGCTACTAAGGTTCTGAACCTATAGGGAGCACTCTGTTAGTGACAGCCTCTTGTCTCTTTGTGAGAATACAATTATGAGATATTATTTAATATTGCCTTAGTGTTACTTTATTTAATTATACTTGTCATTAGGAACATACATGTGATTAAGAGCGTCTCCAATTCAGTCATTTTAATCACTTCTTGCAGCATTCATTCAAGAGTAGTGGTTGCTACTCAAGTTTGGAGCTGCAAATTTTTAATAAACCTGTTCTCAGCCCAGGGTCGGGGTCCTCCCAGTGTCTGTGACTGTGTCCCCTCAGGAGTTTGAGATGGTCTTCCTCCCACACCTGCATGTGCTGGGATTAGACTCAGCCTCATGCATGCTAGGCAAGTGTCCTAGCACTGATCAACATCCTCAGTCCATGGGATGTTCCTTCACATCTCCTCATGCACTGGCCTGTGATTTCCTGAGAACAAAGATCCTGGGAGAGCCAAGATGGCACAATCTATTGTTTTTATAATAATTGTGTTTAATGTTTCATCTCAAATTGGACTATCTGGAGATTTTCCAGTTGTGAGGGGTAGAGGGAGAAAGGAGGAAGAGGCATTTACTAGAGCCCATGGGTGTGCTGGGTGGGTTAGGTCAATCACCTGTAGAAGCATGGGTCACTCCACCCACATCAGTCCTGAGTCTGATTTCCCCTTTGGAACAATAGCTGATTGAGATTTTCTAAGTGATCAAAATTTTCCTTCCTTAGGCTCACATGGTGAACCATTTACCATGCCCTGCTAAGTATTTAATTGATGCCTTGAGCTCAGGATTTCTCATTCTACTTAGAGTCCTCAGTTTCTTCCAAAGTCTTGCGCATTTTACTTGCTCAATAAGTGTTTGGTAGATGGATGAAACTCTTTATTTGCTGAGAAAAAGACAACTTGTAAGGTGGTTGGGCTGTAATTCCTCTTCTGCCCACTGGAATCTGACTTATGATCTGTAGTTGCCAGTAAATACCTAAAACAAGTTATTCAGCTATTAGTGCCATGTTTTAATTAAAACTCTTTGTTTCTCTATCAGTTGATAGAGCCGGTAGCTACTGGTCCCAACAGTCTCCAGAGTCCCAGACGTGAGAGCACTGGCTGAGGGTCTATCTGCATCAGTCTCCCTGGGGAAGCCTCATGATCAGGGGTTGGACTGCAGGCAGGGCTTCCATGACACGAGAATGAGGTGAAAGTTTAGCAGTGCTTAGTATTCACAGATGCTGGGGAATATGTAGCATACCTGAAGATCAGAGAAGAATATCAAGGAACATGGGAGTGGGAGTGAGTGGAGGGAGGGCAGAGAGAGACTGAGAGACAGAGAAAGAGAAAGAGAAGGGAAAGGGAACCAATAGGTTAATACCTTTATTGAATCTTATTTTTGTTCAAATGAGTTTCTCATAGGGCACTTTAATTGATGGGTTTAAAGCAAGCAGTCTTTAGGTCCAGGAGGTCACAGTGTGATAGAGAGGTGGTAACTCCAGGTCTGGGGTATTGTGGTTTAGGTATGAGGTGCCCCCAGAAACTCATGTGTGAGACAATGCAAGAAAGTTGACATGAAGTGATTGGGTTAAGAGAGCTTTAACCTAATCAGTGCATTAATCCGCTGATAGGAATTAGCTGGGTGGTAACCATAGGCAGGAAGGGTGTGGCTGGAGGAGGTGGGTCATTGGGAGTGTGACTTTGGAGTATGAACTTTGTTCCTTGTGAGAGGAGTCTTTGATTCCTGGTGACATGTCCCTAGCTGCTGTACTCTGCCCCACACTTCTGCCATGATATTCTTCCTCTCTCAGGCCCTGAGGAATGGAATCAGCCATCTATGCACAGAGACCTCTGAAACCATGAGCATAAATAAAATTTTCCTCCTCTAAAATTGTTCTTGTCAGCTCTTTTGGTCACATAGGTGAAAAAAACTGACTAAAATAGGGGACAATGTCTGAGTGATCTGTTTAAAAGAAGTGGTGAAAGCAGGGAGCTGAGCATCCAGATGCCTCTAAGTTTTTTACTCTGGCCACCACCAGAAGTCATTTGGGTCGAATGTAGTATTAGATACTGTCCAGGGTGACTAGACCTTTCTTCTGGCATGAATTTAAAATTTAAAACTGGCTGCAGAGACAACATAGCACTCACCACCTGCCATTTCTCCAGAAGACTGTGGAAGAGCAGGTCTTCTTGTGGTTGCTGTGTTAATAAAGTGAACAATTCAGAGAAGAGACTCTCGGGTGGTTATGCTTCTATTTGTGCAGGTTCTATTCTTTCATTAGACTGAACATTCATTAGTTTATGTCATATTATACTTTTGTATTTTCTCATCATAGTGTTTAAGAGTGGAGAGTTTTCCATCTGTTTTGGTTAGAAGTCTCAATAAATTTCATTCCAAATAAGAAACTCAGTAAGATACAGAACAAGGCATCTAAGTCATATTCCACTGATTCTAATAATAAAACACAATGACTCTTAGTACAGCCAATAAATCACTTTTATTTGTGACAATGATAAATGGAATTTTTATTGGCATCGAAGACATTGGATGTTCTCATTCTTTTGTTATAAGACTTGGACCCTCCAAAAGTAATTAGTCTTTGTAACAAATATTGACTTAAGACAGTATGATACAATGGTGAAAGCACACATTTAGATCTCAGTGGAGATCCCACTTCTCCCAGGAAGTGAGAGATGCCACTCTGCTATATGTCCATGGTTTGGAACCAACGATTGAAGTTTTTGCTTCCATTTGAATGTGTATTATTTCAAGGTCATTGTTTCAGTCAGCTTTTTCGCTGCTGTGACTGAAAGATCTGAGCAGAACAACTGCAGAGGAGGAAAAGTTTATTTAAGGGCTTACGATTTTAGAGGTATCAATGCATAGACAGTAGGCTCCACTCCTCCCCGCTTGAGGTGAGGCAGGACATCATGGCGAAGAGTGTGGCAGAGTGAACCAGCTCACATGGTGATCAGGAAGCAGAGAGAGGTCTCCTCTTGCCAGATACAAATATATACCCCAAAACCACACCCCAATTCCCACATCCTCCAGCCACACCCTACCACTTTAATTACCATTCAGTTAATCCCTTCCAAGGGGATTAATTTACTGATTAGGTTAAGGATATAACCCAATCAATCATTTGTTTTCCCAAACCGTCTTTAATTGTCTCACATGTGAGCTTTTGAGGGATACCTCACATCCAAACCATAACAATTATAAAAATTAAAATATGTAATAGATAAGAAAACTCTATCTCAAATTAAAATTAGATTCAATGAAAGAAATTCAGGACTTATACATTGAATATTGCACTGTTGAAAGCAATGAAAAAATATACGTATGTGGAAAAATATCTCATGTTCATGTATCAGAACACTTAATATTGTTTAGGAGGCGACATTTCCTGAAGTGTTCTACAAAATCAACCCAATGCCTTTTAAAATCCCAAGAGATATATACTACTTTTTGTTTTCTTTTTCTTCTTTTTTTTCAGAAATTGATCAGATCATATTAAAATTCATATGAATTAAAAGTACTCAGTATAACCAAAAATATCTTGAAAAAGAACAGAAAAGGATGCCTCTTAAATAAAAATTTACTGCCAAACTACAATCACCAAGGCAGTGCAGAAAATGGCATAAGGATGAACATATAGATCCACAGAATATACTGAGAGGTCAGAAATAAGCCACTGCATTTATAGTCAATTGGGTTTTGGCAAGGATGCTAACAATTCAATGGGGGAAAATCATAGTGTTTATAACAAATGATCCTGGGACAATCTGATATCTACATTGAAAGAATGAAGTTGGACTCCTTCACACCATACTCAAAAAATTAACCATATAGCACAGATGGTGGGACTCTACTTTGTGTACAACCAGAGAAACAATAGCTGTACTCCATTTGTGTTCAATGAATCAATAAGTAAATAAAAATAAATAAATAAATAAAAATTAACTCAGAGTGATCAGAAAGCTACACAAAAGAGGTTAAACTATAAAACTTAAAGAAATCATTTTGATCTTGGATTAGGCAAGGAATGTTTTTAGATTTGACACCAACATGTGAGCAACAAAGGAAGACATAGATGAACAGGACTGACTTTCATGAAAGATGGAAACTTGTTACACGAAAAAACATTGCCAAGAACTAGGGAGAAGACAACCTACAGAGTGGGAGAAAATTCCTTCATATTTTACATCTTATAAAAGCTTACTATACAGAATATATAAAGAACTCCTACAATTCAATAACAAAAAACCCAAACAATTCAATTTAGAAATGAATAAAAGAATTGAACAGAAATTTCTTCAAAGAAGATAAATAAATGGCAAGCAGGCATGTGAAAAGATATTCAAAATCCTTGTTTATTAAGGAAATGCAAATCCAAACCACAATGAGATATCACTTCACACACTCTAGAATGTTATAATGTAAAAGAAAGGAAAATAACAAGTATATGAAAATATGTAGAGAAATAGGAACTTTTGTTCATTTCTGATAGGAATGTAAAATGGGGCATCTCCTGTAGAAAACAGTTTGGTAGTCCCTCAGAAAGGTAAACATGGAGTTACCAAACGACCCAGTAATTTCACTGCTAGGTACTTACCCCACATAAATGAAAAACTTTTACATTAAAAATATTTGATCATGAATTCCTTGTTGCAGCTTCATTTCTAATAGCCAGAAGTAGAAACAAGTCAAATGCACATCAGCTGATGGATAAATACAATTTGGTTTATACACATAATGGAATATTAATTAGTTATAAAGAGAAATAAAGTTCTGTTTACTTTTAAATTTTTTGTGTTATAGGAGTGCTCTACCACGGAGCCATATCCCCAGATCTTTTCATTTTTTATTTTGAGACAATAACTGAGCCTAGCTGAGTTGTGAGGCTGGCCTTAAACTTGTGATCCTTCTGCCTCAGCCTCCAGAATTGCTAGGATTACAGGTTTGTGTCACCATGCCCAGCAAAAGGAATGAAGTTCTAATACATGCTATAACATGCATCAACCTTCAAAGCATCCTGAGTGAATGAAGGCAGTCACAAAGGACCTCATATTGTATGATTTCATTTTTATGAAATGTCCAGAATAAGGGAATCCACAGAGACAGAAAGTAGGTCAATATTTGCCTTGAGCTGGGGAGGGTTGTCTGGAAGAAACAGATATGAGTTTTTCCTGGAGGGGCTGGTTATAAAAATGCTCTAAAATAGATTGAGATCAAGGTCAAACAACTCTGTGGATATACTAAAATCAGTTGACTTGTATGCTTTAAATTGGCAAGCTTTATCATATGCAAGTTATAGCTCTTTAAAGCTGTTCAAAAAAAACAAAAAAGGAAGAAAAAGTAGGGGACTAAGGAGTAGATGGACAGGCCCCTGAGATCTCATTTTCCAGACAATGCCTTTCTGTGCCAATCTTTAGACTTCTGGTTGACCTGCAATGATCATTCTTCTCCGCTTTCTTGCTACTTCAACAAATGGATATGTGAGTAAAATCAAAGAATGCCCTTCCTGTGAAGCACAGCCATGGGCTGGCATTTTATTTCAGGACGTGTCTGCAAAACCATTAAT
Source organism: Glaucomys volans (assembly GCA_020662805.1). Lineage (NCBI taxonomy): Eukaryota > Metazoa > Chordata > Mammalia > Rodentia > Sciuridae > Glaucomys > Glaucomys volans. The sequence continues at coordinate 62,930 of JAJEJO010005644.1, read as the reverse complement.
TAAATCTGCCTCATGCCTTCCGGGAGTCCCCCCTGGCTACCCAGAAGCTGCCCTTCACTGATTCCCAACTCCCTCAAGTGCCTTTCTTAATGTCTCCTCTTCTCTGATTGGCACACCCCCAGCCAAGCTCATTTTGGTCAGTGTTTAGTTTTCAGTCTTATATTTAGCAGCAAAGGCATTTATTAAATTTTAACAAATCCCTGAGTGACAAAATTTGGAACTTTACTGATGAGGGTATAAATTTAAATACACAAGCTCTAGGAATAGACAGGATGATTTTTCTTCCTAATGAAACATGTTTGATATTAGGAAAGACAAGTTAATTTTGTGGTTTAACTGGTGTCTATTTTAGTCAATTTTGCAAAGGAAAATTGAGTGAGGTTATGTTATGTAAGGAATTCTGATTTGCCTAGATCCTGGACTGGTTTATTATAATTGTTTGTTTTTTATGGTATCATTTTTATTTTATATACAGTATTATTTATAGGGCAGATGCACAATCTGCTAAGGAGATATGTTGAAAGTAGTTCTTAGCTGTTTTTCATAGACAGAGAATATCTTTGGTAGATGATCTCATTTAGTTATTCAATTGCAGTACTTTCCAGGATAAACCTTATACTAAATAGCTTATAGATGTTTCTCAAGTATCATTTTTTTAAAAAAGTGTGTATATATATTATGCATTTAGCATACATATGTGTGTATGTATATATTACACATATATACATATTTGCATTAGAGTTCTGAAAATCACACACATACATGGGCCCATTCCATTCTGAGCAGTGACAGAGGTTGGACTGAGTCTCATGCCTGGACCTCTTTTTGTCCCCACCTTCCTCTGCTGGGCCTGCAGCCTGGCTGACCCCTCAGCACTACCTACTCTGCACCCTCGCGTCTGAACTATTCATTCTGACTTTGGTTGTCTCCTAGGCTTTCCTGGGTAACTGGGTTTGGGTCTTTGAGGGTGAAGAACTCTGAACTTGGAAACAATGTAACTGGAGGTCCTTTGGAGGAGAGTGACCTGGTGTGCATAGGGGGTAGGGCCAGGTTTCTCTCCCTTCTGTGGAGTGAGTTAAATCTGCCTATTCTCCCCACGTCTGCAAGGTGATTCCTTCTCAGATATTGTAAAGAGATCATACTGAAATCTCAAGTATTTCCTTCCCCACCCACAGTCCTGACATTGCTTTCTGTGCTGCTCTTCTGAGGACAGAAAGGAAATGACAACATGGCTTCACACTGAATTTGAGACATTGACTTTTCTGCCCACACAGACCTTGTCTACATCTGCATCTTCCTGTAGAAGGTGACAGTCTCCCTTCTTTTCAGGGTCTGTTTCAGAAAAGTCATGCTGCTCACAAAGGAGTTTGGAGCTTCCAACCTGCTCCTGCCCTGGTATCCTTGATTTCAGCTGCCTTATGTCTCTCATTTTGGAGCCACTGCTCAGTTATGACTGAGCCCATGAAGCAGGAGTTTGGGATGAACAAGCTTGCACTGGAATGAGCAAGCCCTTTGGGTGGCTGCATGCCTTTCCATGCTCTTCATCAATTCTGAAGTTTGCAGAGAACATGTGGATTTCTGGGACGTTTGTACTTTCCAGGTGACCCTGTGGAGTCCCAGACCTTCTCTGACCTTGGTCCTTCATCTGTAAGTGGAGCAGGCTCTCCTATGCTGCAAAGTGGGTGCTGACAGACACACAGCAGGGACTCAGTACAGTCACTGCCTCCTTCCTGCCCTCAAAGAAGGGGTGAGGGGAGCCGGGCCCTGTATTCTCCTTCATGGTACTTAGAGGGCAGGTATAGCTTGAGAAAGCTAGGGCTACTCAAAGGAATTCTTCTCCTTATAAATCATTGTGTCACTTTGCAGTTTATTTAGTGTGGTATTTATTTTTTCTTAACAAATAATTCATTTATAAAATTGAACTAGGAGTCAAGATAGGAGAAAAATAAAAAGAAACAGTCTCTCACAAAAGCTGTGCAAAAGATCATATTTGATAGTGTTTTGTTCAACAGTTGTCCTTTTTTTTCCCCCCAGAGAATGAGAGGCCCCATCATAAATTAGAAAGGCCCCTGCCCTGCCTTGCCTAGGTCCTACTCCCATCTGAAATGAGTAAAACAAGTACAATGAAAGACTGGGAACTCTGACTACTCCCAATTTCCAAGTTCTGGGTCACAGGGTAGAGGAAATGAGTCAAACCATGAACCAGGGTCTCAACTGCAGATCCCAGTCCCCAAGAATTTATTGAACCCTTCTTGTAACCAGGGTCCCCTGAGCATGTTCATGGACCCATGGCTGCTTCCTCTTAGAGCATCCAGAGGGAGAAGTGCCCAGCCAGGGATGCAATGTGTGCAGCATGATGGGAGCCTTGCACATGAAGGATCAAAGAAGAACTTCATGACCTCAAGGTACATGGGGTAAGCACTGAGGTAGTGGCACACATGTATGGATGAGGGGATGTTGCTTCAAGTGCATTTGAGAAGAGAGCACCAGGCAAGAGCAAAGTGAGCTCCAGAGAAAGGGAGGCTGATGTGGTGCTATAGTTTCCTACACTTGGCATTTCATAGAGAATCCTGGAAGGCCTTTAGCGCCAAGCTATCATATGAGCAACAGGAGGGTGTGGATGGCTTGGAGTGAAGAAGAAGGGGATGACATGATTCTTTAAGTCATCTGGGAAAAATCAAGGCATATGACCCTTAGTTTCTAACAGCTAAGGGTTAGAAGATTTAAGTGATTTTTTTCCAAAGTCATGCAGCTCCCAAGTAGTAAAGAAAATCCTTAGGCTATAATGTTCTGATTACTGATGCTAAGAAATGCTGATTCTGACTTATGGATAAAGTTTCTGCCTATGGGTGCAGAGTGTGTGTTTCTGCCTGGGTCCCTGTGGAATGCCATTCCTAGGTCCAGGCGTCAGTCCATAAGAAGGATTTGCTGGCTGTATACTCTGTATTTGGAACTTGTATGATAGGCATGAGGAGAAAAAGGATGGAAGAAATGGCTCCTAAACTCAGGAGGACAGAAGACATGAGAAATCATATATTTATTTACCTCTTTAACAAGATTTTTCTAAGTTCTTCTCATGTGTAGGAGCCTGGGTGAGACTAAGGGCTCAACATGAGGAGTAAAGCAATGGGGGCCCCTCCATTAATGCTTCATGCCTAAGGAGGGGGAGTCACAGGAAGCAAAAATAGGGACTCTGGGTTCCCATCAAGAAAACCTCAACCCCATCACTGGAACCAGTGTTGTGGGAGCTAAAACAGGATAGAGGATGTGTTCCAAAGAGGACCCCTAACCAAGCAGTAGGTGGGTTGGGTTGCTTAGAAATAGGAACAAGGATAACATGACTTGTGGGTAAGAAGGCCAGGGCAGACCAGGTCTGGAGTGGACATAGGTGCAAAGCAGTCTTGGGAAACATGAAAAGAAGGAGCTCCAGCCTCCAGGAGGCAGAACCAGCATCCAGAGGCAGGTCTTTTGCAGGAAGATTGACTGGCAGCCACTCTCCCTACAAGCAGGATAAATCTATAATTTTTCACCCAAACCAGTTCACTTTTGAGCACAAAAGGAGGTGTTGCTAGTCATTGCACTGGATCAACTTTCTTGGGCAAACATAAATTCATGACCCTCTATTTAGAAGGCTCCTCAGTTCTACAACAAGGCATTTGGCAGCTCTGGTGCAGCTGGGAGCCTTGGTGGGTTCCTACACCAGTGACCTGCTGGGCAGGATTAGCCAGGCTTCTTACTTCTTTGGGCCACAGATTGAATTCTAGTCCTCTTTGTACTTGAGGAGATGCTGCTGATCACATCCAGCCATACAAAACAATTTTGAGAGTGCACATGCCTGATATATTTCCTCAACTCTGGAATTTTTCTTACAATGCTCTTCCCACGTCCTGTAACCATTTGGTGCTTGGCGAGTATCTATTTCACCTTTTATGATTCAACTTAAATCTCCTATGAAAACTTTCTTGGGCACAATACCAAACCTGCACCTGTAGGGGTGTCCTGTCCCTGTGTCCTGTGTGTTTCTGCAGGTTCCTACTGGGTCATCTGTGAGCCTCATGCATCTTCTGGCCTTCCCCTAAAAGCCTCTTGCAAGTCAAGATGCTGTCTTCTTCATGCTGGATCTCTCTACTTGTTCCTTTTGGGTGGGTGGAGACATGGAGATTTCCTCCTGAGACAGCTCAGTGAAAATGTACCAGGCTGGTGATGAGAAGAATTCAAGTGGAATCAGCCCAGCCATTCTTTGAAGTCAGAACTATGCAATTTCGCATTTATATCTAACACATGGCATAGCACAAAGTAGATGCTCTCATTACATCACTGTTGAATAAAATGAGAGAATGAGGGAGTGGGAATCCCAGCCTCATCCCTGCTCTGTGTTTGCTCTTCCCTGCAAGATTGGAGAATGTGAGAGCATCTCTTGGGACAATCCACCCTTTAAACAAGCGGAGTTACACTAGATCCTAGGAACACAACAGGTTCGTCATTCTGTGCTGGCTGATGTTTTCTGTCTTTAGAAGGATGCAGAATATTGATGCCCTCCCAGATCAAGGATGGAAAATTCAGGGCTGGGAAGTACGTGGACCTCAACTCCCTCACTCCTGCATACAGGGCACATATGGTGCTGTCTACTGCTGAGCACAGATGAGGCACAGAATCCTTCTTACCCCAAGATAGAGTCCATGGCTCCAAATTTGACTTTCTTTTCCAAGAGTTTCCTAGACCATCTTTTATTGAGCAGACTAGTTCCTCTCTCTTCGGTCACCCCTTTGCAGGTCCAGGAATGCTTGGAGATCATGCTAATCTGTGTTGGTTCTGCACAGGTGGTCCTCCAGACAGTGAAAGAGCCTGTAGGTTCTGCAGGACCACAGCTCCACTGCCTGCCAGGAGAGGAGGACCCTGTATCAGTGCAGCTCTGCTTCAGTTCCAGGGCGCTCCACTCAGGCTTTCACAGAGCTCTCCTGGCTATTAAAACTGCAAACCTGGGATAATGTTAAAAATGTTAATGTGCTGTAAAACTTTCTAATGTGTGAGAATCTCACCTGTGAAGAGGAGGAGATGAGTCTGTAATGGCTAGCTTTTCATCTTCTCGATGGATTTTATTATAACAGTAACAAGAGCAATTCCACTTAAAAGACTCTTGTCAGGGAACAGTTACAGTAGATTATAACCCAGGATGACAAACAATCTCTATCCCACACAAATTTGGAATGACCAAAAGGGGAAAAAAAATGGACACAAGAAATACAGTTCACTGGTAATATGTCATTGAAACTTCGAGAGAGGTAAAGTTGGGATGAACTGGGCGGGGGGTGAGCTAATTAAGGAGGCAAAATGCATAGCTCTGTTAAGTCATTTCCCAGCAGGGCACAAAATGGACCCTCAGAAGGAGGCCAGCAATTCAATTTTATCACTCAAAGATTGTATCCAAGACACACAGCATCTGCAAGACCCACTATAAAAGCAAAATTGTTGCTGGTGACTTCAAGGAGCCAGCACAGCATTCTTACCTTGGAAGGAGAAAGAAGGATTTTACATAGGCAAATGATTCTTGTACCAGCCTAGATGATCTTGTAGAGGTGTCTCAGCAGGAGAGAGTCAGAGATGGGTTATTGTCATGGTCTTTCTGTTCCCTGGCTGTGTCAACTCTGTTTTCTGTGATGTGCCATGGCCTCTCTTGATATCAAAGTTTAGTGTCAGCAGCCTGCAGCCTGAATTCAGCCAAGGGCTGAATCATCTCATCTCTCACCTGCCTGCATTGCCAGGGATGGAAGACTGGTTTTATCCTGTACTTTTACTGAGCAGTGAGCAGTAGCAAAGGCCACATTAAGTGGCAGCTTTGCATGTGAAAGTCATTAATGAGAGGCATACAGATAACCTGGTTGGAGTCTTTGAGGTTAAAGTCACCTCTCATCTGATCTCTCTTTTTTCCAGTAATGCCTGTGGGAATCTGACCCCATTTCCAAGATTACCGTGCTGGGAGACTGAGTGTAACCCAGCATCAAAGTCAGCATCTGGCTTGATAAGAACAATACTTCATCTGTACAACGTATCCTTTGGGTAATTCTTATACCTTCTCTGGTTTAAATGACAGAAAGAAACCTCTGAGTACCATTGTCAAAGGTAAGCCAAATCACAGAATGATACATTATAAAGAAATTAACCTAGATAGTAAAACCCAGGCCAAATTTACCATCAGTCACCCAACCTGCAAAGATCATTCACCTCTGAGCATTAGTTAAAGAAGGAAATCAATCCTGTTCCACTGGGGGTCTCTATATAATCAAAGCTCTACCATGAAGCATTCTTTTATTATTTTGAAGTATTTGACATAGGAACATGTGCAATGAAGCAATCATGTATCTGTTTAATAATCATGATCAGGTGATTAAAATAATGTTTGCACATAGTTTATAGTAATAGCTGACTTTAAAAGGTAGTATTCAACATTGTACACACAAACGTATTTTAATTTTGAAAAATAAGTGAAAACTATACATTAAAAAACTCCAAGAGAAAATAGACTATTTTCAAACAAACTTTAAAAAGTTTTTGAATAGTTTTATATTCACAATTTTCAGTGACATTATGGAGCTCCCATATACTTTTTCCCCTGGGGGTTTCTGTAGTTAGCATGTTGCATTACTATGATACGTTACTCACTGCTAGCAAATCTGCATTTACTATGGTTTGGATGTGATTTGTCCCTACCAAAATTCATGCCCAGGTTTAATTTCCCAATGCAGCAGAGTTGGGTGGTGGGGACACTGAGAAATATTTGCATCAGGAAGGGATTGATATAAAGTTCCCAAGAGAATGTGTTAGTTTTTGTGAGAGCAGGTTATTAAAAAAAAAATGACCTCCTTTGTCTCCTCCTCTCTTTGTAAGCACACACTTGCCCTTTTGATTTTCCCCTATGCATGGAGAAACCCAAGGTGATCACCAGAAGCCAAGCAGATGCAGCCCCTCTATCTTGAACTCCAGCCTCTAGCACTATGAGTTAAATAAACTCATATTTATAAATGACCTAATCACATGTTTTCTGTTATAGCAACAGAAAATGGACTGAAAAAGATTGGATTTTAAACTATGAACATGATTCAAAAATCTCTTCTAGCGGCACAATCTATGAGAGTGACCCACACTGCTCCATCCTGTCTGCTCATGTGTCCTATTACAGAGTGGCCGTGCATCCCACAGACTTGCAGAGCTACATCTTGGTAGTGCCAGGCCCTCCTAGAAACACAGGGATTATTTAACATTCTGGAACCAATGAGCTTCACTTGAGCCTATCACAAAAAATTTTCATAGGTTCATAGGGGTTGACATTGGGGTGGACTGACAGGTTTTCTTTCTCGTTCTTTTCCCGGTTTCTTCCAGGTCTTGGGAGGACTTCTTTGCACTTGCAAGACACAAGCACATATGAGAACATGGCCTCCACCTGATTGACTCAGCTGGTCTCCTTTCTTTGGGTTCATATTCAAGATGATCATTCAAGTGCCAAGTGCCAAGTGCTGCTTCGTCTACTTTGCTAAGAAGTGGGATTTTCAGTCCTAGCTTTGTGGTAGAGGCAGCAATACATGAATGCAGAAATGCCAAGGGGCTAGATTTAAGATATTTTGAGTTGTGACAGGTGAGTAGTAAGCTACTTGCATAATGAAATTTATGTTATACCTAAAAATTTATTCATAAGACAAGGGTACAAGATGGTCTCCAATCTCCCCCACCTCTGTTTCACTTCTCAAAATGTTTGAGTAGTTAGAATGACCTGGCATTATGTGCTCGGATGCCCTTTAAAGGTAAACCAGGCATGGCATTTTCCCTTACATTTTATTATTTACAATGTATTTATTTCCCCTTACATTTAATCAAATGTAGAACAGTCCCACTTTCTTAGTGGATATATATCTTAAAAGTGATATATTTGGTATCTATCTATGGACATGCCCCAGATAAAGATTGAAAGGCCTAAGGACCCTATCTCCTATTAGAGATCATCTAGGAGGTGGAAAGGGGTTCTTCAAAGTAATTCCACCTTTATAAGTCAAGTATGATAACAACCAACAACCATGATCAAGTGAACTCATTTAGCAAACCATGCTTTGTCCATGCATTCATCTGAATTCCAGAAGCCAAATGTAGTTTGTTTCCAGACATGACTCCTGACTGGTTGAGGGAAGTCTAACAGACCTAAAGGCCTAGAGTGAAGTTGTGCTCTGTGCCCAGTATCACACACTGAGGGTGAAATCTCACTTAATACCAAGTCATGGGTGTACAGAGAGATCTCTGAATCAGTGCCCCACCAGGAAGGTCTGCAGGGAACTTGAGCCCTGACTCAATGAGTCTTATTCTACCCAAGGGAAGATAGATGTGCAGACTTTGTGTGTTTAATAAGAGCTTGGGGAGAAGTATAGAAAAGAAAGTGAAATAATCAGAAACTAGAAAGATTTATGTAACAGAAAGACAAAGATATTTTACATGGAAGTGTTAAGGGTCAGTAAAGGTCAATGGTCAGAGGGGAGTAAAATTTAACATGTTCATCATAGTAACAATGGTGATCCAGTGGCAGCAGTGTACATGCCCTGGGTGCCTGAGCTAAGCCAGGCTCTGTGTTAGTGCTGTCCTTGTGCATTATCTGGTTGAATAATCAGAGCTTTTATGTGATTCAGTAATTATAATCTGTATCTTGATGAAAGGGAAGGTTAAGCACACAGACAGGAAAATCGACTTGTGCCAAAATCAAGCTGCTTGCCTTGTTCAAAGCGCCAGCTACTGAGCACTGCGTTCATCCATCCATGAGTCCATTGAACTACCTACTGTTCTATCCATCCATCCATCCATCCATCCATCCATCCATCCATCCAACCATCCATTCCGTTTTGTGGAAGGTTAGTGGAACCAGCTGATGAGTTGAGCATTGGGTGTTTCAGAGTAACTTCTGGGAGACTCTGCTGGGCTGGATGATGAAGTGGATCCTGGAGGACCATGATGTGGGAAGAGTTTAAATAGAGAAGAATATATTTCTTGAGGAAAAAATGTAGAAACTTAGAACTGATGACAGGAGATAGATATTTTCTTTTTTTTCCCCCCTCAGAGTGACTTTAAAATTAGATTTTTACCTCACTCAATTAAACAATACTGCAGAAAAATGGATAAAAGAAATGTCTCCATTCTTTCTCAGTTCTGAGATCCAGTGCTTTTTCTGAGAGTTATCTTTTCAGAACATTTCCGTGTGGAAGAGGTGCTGAGGGAGTTGTTTTTGATGTTCCAGTTCTTATTTTTGGTAAAGGTTAAGATGGTTTAGAATTTCTCGCAACAGAGTAATCTAATGAACCAAATAATTTTTAGACCTCATAAAATGGTGTCACTCTTCAAATGGCTATATCAAATTGTTTTAAAATTTCAGTTTTTAAAGAATGTAACCTAGCATGACAAGCTTTACACAGAAGAACTTTTTTTTTCCCTCATAGTCAACTTATAAACTTCCATAGCAGTTACACTCAATAAAACTGCCAGCAGACCTTAACTATAGTGGCACAAACGTTGTCACCGTAATAAAGGGGATAAGAGTATCATCAGACCTGCCTTTTTACATGTACTTTGATGTCCTCAGTCTATGAGAGGATACAGAGCTGATTATATTCATGGAGTCTTAAGAGCTATAAAAACATTGACAAATATATAGCTGTGTACAGAGTACCTCAAATGAAATATTTTCACTCTGCAATTCAGTCCTGGCTGGTGACAGAAAGCTCAGGGCATGCCAAGACTTTGCATTATTTGTGATGAATGTTGCTGCTCTTATAAAGTGTGCACAATATTAGGAGGCATCTGAGTGAAAAACTGATCATTTTGTTATTTGATGCCTTTGTTACGTGGTATCTTCATGTTGTTGATATGTGATATTTCATGCCACCATTTCCCCATGTTGAAAACTTGGCTATAGAGTCAGATAGTGATCTTATTAAACATCATGGATTTGAGTTTGTTAAAAAGGAGTCAAGCATTTCATGTGTCATCCCAACAACTTCCCTGTGCTGCATTTTCAGACTCCGTAAAGAATTGCATTCATCCATGATGGTAGACCAGGCAGGCATACACAGGTCCAAAAGAAGAGGTGGAAAGTGAGCTGGAGAGAACGTCATGAATAGATAAAATTATAGGGCCTTCTACTATGGCAAAAATTTGATATTGGGTCTTGCTCTTGGGGATGGAAAAGGCTAATATGTTCTGAAGGCTTCCAGATAAGGAAGTCGTTTTGCTAATTCAGCTTAAAGAGCACAGCTGAAGAAAGACTTTAATCAGTTGGGGTTGGTAGCATCATATCCAGGACTGTGAGTCTGCATCTGCCCTGGAACACAGGAAAGCATTTGGGTCATTTTGATGAGGAGAGTGTCAGGGCAGGGGTCCTTCCGTGGCATTCCAGTGCTGGTTTTCAGGACAGATCCTGAAAAAGCTAAGAGGATGATGAGGGCCAGTTCTAATGGGTGCTGTTCAGGAAACATGGCTCTTTGGTAAGTGCTGCCTCCCTCCATCGTGTACTAACTGCCCCGACAATGCTCTACTCCAGGAGAAGTTGAGCACATGCCATGGTCAGTTGACCTTCCTGGCCTCACTAGACTGGCCTCTCTGACTACCCAGAGAGTAAAGGCTGTGTATTGCACATCAACTTGCCGGGGCACTTAGCAGAGTGTCTGTCACAGAGTAAGTGTTCCTCAATTACTATTTTCTAAATAATAAAATATTGAATGTAATAGAGGTTCAATTATGTTTTGGTTTATCCTGATCTCCTAAAGCTTTTAATGTGGCCTTCTTCCTAGCATATCATCTAGCAAATAGTTACTTTTATATGTACATGAATGAGTACATTTGAACTTAATGGAACCTAAACTGCTTCCAAGTGCACATTAAGCTCCTTAAAGGTTAAGGGCTGTTACTTCTCTGTATTTGGTCCATCACCTAGCCTAGTGCCCAAAATCTAAGACCTGTGTAAATGTTGGGGGGATGAAGGGAAAATAATAAGTTCATATTCTGCATTGATCTTTTAATCCTGGCAATGTCTAAGAATACAACCTTTTGGGTAAGAGTTTGAAATAGGGCCTCAGGGGGGCAAGCAGTTTAAAGAGATTTTAGTAGACCTTCTAAAATAAAAATGGGAAGACTCCAGGAATAATTTTGGATCATATCCTAGCCTTGCTCTGAGAAGCTCCTCCTGATTCTATCTCAAAGCGTTTTGTGAGATAGAGTACCACAAGTAGTTTTATGCTTTTGAAAATATCAGCAACACCCTGGTGTATCTCACTGAAGAATGGGTGAACAAGAGAGAAAAAGCCCAGGCCACAGAGCTGGCATCCCTGGGTGGCCAGCCTAGCCTTGTGACCTTGAGCAAATTCCTTTAACTTTGATCTTCAGAGTTTCTCTTATGAGAAATAATATGCCAGATTTACTTTGCCTGTTAATGAGTGAATATCAGAACTAACTTAAATTCATTCCTTCATATGCAGGAGATATTCAATAATTGATTACAAAATTTTTTTGAATTGTAGTTTTGCAAGAATTTTATATGTAGTTAACTATTTCTTTAATAATTTATAAAAGTAAGATATGAAAACATTATCATTGCAAAACTTCAAAACACAATGACAATGTGAAAATCATTCTTCTCCACACTAAATTTCCACAACAAATTTATTCCCAAATATTTTGATTGGTATTGGAAACAAGCTATTATCTATCTATCTATCTATCTATCTATCTATCTATCTTCCATTACCATATGTATGTGTGCATTCTATAAATAAGGTCATTCTTCACATTTCTACATATGGCTTGTTACCATCTATAATAACTTGGAGCTCACTTTACTTACTGCTTTATAATGGTTGCATGGCATTCATGGAAGCGTCATGATCATTTACTGCTCTCTAGTCTGAATGGGCGTCCTTGCACTTGCTGTACTAGCCCCAGTGAGAGCAATTCTTTAGGAGATACAACAGTGTCTCTATTTCACTACACCCCCACAAGACAACAAACTCCCTGGCTTTTTCTTTGACTTCTCTATGATATGTGTTAATTCACTTGAGGATCTCAACTCCACACCTAGTTCCTTCCTTATAAGTAATGGGGATCAACTGACATAAATTTTGATTCTAGCTGAATGATTCCTATACTTCTCCAGTCCTATAAGTTTGGAAAAATGTATAATGACATGTACCCACTGTGGTTTCATTTATGTATGTATGCGTATATGTATGTATGTATGCATGTATGTATTTAGCAGTGCTGGGATTGAACCCAGGGTCTTGGTACAGTTAAGCAAGCACTGTACCTCTGAACTATGCTCCCAGGCCCCAGTTACTTTTTAAATGACTTAAACTTTGTGGAGAATGAGGAATAAAGTGATATATTTTTAATAGGACACAGAGACATCTTTTTGTTGACTCTTCTCCTGACTATGAGCAGCACTGGAAATGAAATTTGAAAGATTTCTCTGAAGAAGAACCCTGGGGAAGCTCAATGGTAGAATGAACTTTTCTTATAAGAGTCCATTTGAGTTTGTCTAGGAGCCTGTGTAAGCAGTGCTGGGGACATAAGTTGTGTTCTCTGCCCTGGAAAACTTGGCTATTTTAGAAATCAAATGCAATGGACTTACTCTTCGCTTTGCACCTACCACGTTTGGTTTCATCCTAGATTTTGGGTACACTAGAAAACCTAGGACCAGATTTCCTTAACATGACTCCCAAAGCGCAAGAAATAAAAGCTGGAATCAATAATTGGGATAGAGTCAAACTAAAAAGCTTTTTCTCAGCAAAGGAAACAATCAGGAATGTGAAGAGAGAGCCTTCAGAGTGGGAGAAAATCTTTGCCACACACACTTCAGATAGAGCACTAATCTCCAGAATCTACAAAGTAGATCAAAAATCTTTACACCAAGAACACTAATAACCCAATCAACAAATGGGCCAAGGAAATGAACAGACACTTTACAGAGGAAGGTCTACAAGCAATCAACAGATTTATGAAAAAATGTTCAACATCACTCGTTATAAGAGAAATGCAAATCAAAACCACCTTAAGATTTCATCTTACCCCAATTAGAATGTCTTTTATTAAGAATACAGGCAGCAACAGGTGTTGGTGAGGATGTGGGGAAAAGGGTACACTCATACATTGCTGGTGGGAGTGCAAGTTGGTGCAGCCACTCTGGAAAGCAGTGTGGAGATTCCTTAGAAAACTTGGAATGGATCCACCATTTGACCCAGCTATCCCACTCCTTGGCCTATACCCAAAGGACTTAAAATCAGATTACTACAGTGATGCAGCCACATCAATGTTCATAGCTACTTAGTTCACAATAGCTAGATTATGGAATCAACCTAGATGCCCTTCAGTAGATGAATGGATAAAGAAACTGTGGTATATATACACAATGGAATATTACTCAGCCATAAAGAATAAAATTATGGCATTTGTAGGTAAATGGATGATGTTGGAGACTGTTATGCTAAGGGAGATCAGCCAATTCCAAAAATCCAAAGGCCGAATGGTCTCTCTGATAAATGGATGATGATGCACAATGTGGGGGGGAAGGGTGGCAAGAATGGAGGAAGGATAGAAAGAGAAGAGGGGGGGGGGGGGGGGGGTCGGGGGGGGGGGGTAAAAATAATAATAGAATGTGTGACAGATACCATTGCCCTGTGTACATGCATGAACGCACAGATGGTGTGACTCTACTTTGTGTGCAACCAGTGAAACAATAGCTGTACTCCATTTGTGTTCAATGAATCAATAAGTAAATAAAAAAAAAAGAAATAAACTTAAAAAGAAAAAAAAGAAAAGAAAAGCAGGTGAAGAGCACTTCAAATCGAGGGGACCTTGAGTGTATGTGTGATTGTATGTGTAGACATATCTGTGTGCTTATGTGCAGATGTATGTGCATGTGCATACGAGTATGGGTGTGAACATATATGTGCATTTGGGTACATGGGTCTATATGTGTGTGCATGTGTATATGTGCATGGGGGTACATGTTTACTTGTTTGTGTATCTATATGTATGTGGGTATGTGTGTTTGCATATGTTTATGCCATCATATGTGCATGTGTGTCTGTGTGTGGTTGTGTATGTGTGAGTGTGTGAGGTTGATACATCACCCGATGCCCATTATTGTAGGAGTCAGTTTCACCATGAAAGCTAACAGGAGATGAAAAGTATCAGGTATATTCTAGAGGAGAAAGATGAGGTCCCCTAGATAATTGCAGGGCCTGAAGGAGCCAGACAAGGGGAGGGACACATCACTCTTAGGGCTGAGGAGGCAACTTAAGTCCTCCTGTCACTGGACAGTAAAGGAGCCTCCTACTTGAGCCTCAGCTTCCCCTGGGAGCAATGAAGCTATAAGATGACCTAGGAAATGAAACCACATGACAGCATACATATTTTGTAAACCATCAAGTACCATATAACATGGCTATTAGCCAAATTCACATATAAGCAGAGAGAGTCAGGGGTTGAGGTCAGGGCAGGGTGGAAGGAGAGTGGAACTGAGTTAGACAAGGGTTTCAGTTGAAAACTGGGACTCTACTGCCATGTGTAACTAAAAAGAACAAATAAAAATTGGTGGAAAAAATAGGATGGAAACTTCTAGGTTCCAGGCCCAGATGATCCTAGGAATCGTGTCTGTGTGGCCAGCCCAGGCAGGGCAAATCCCAGCTTAGTTCAAATCAGCCAGCATGCCTGCCTTGGAGGTAGAGAGATGAGCAAGGGAAGTGAGGGAAATGAAGAGGAAAACAGCATCTACCTTCAGGAAAAGCAGGGAGGCTGAGGACAGGGATAAACACAACCCAGGCTGTGGTCTTCCCAGAAGAGGCTGTACCAACCCTGGGGATTAATGGGAAACTAGAAGTGAACCCCTGGGCAAATTGAGGGCAGAGACGACTCTGGACAGTGTGCACACAGGAACAACGGCTTGGTTTCTGGTGAGGAGATGGGCCAGCTAGAAAAAAGGGCTTCCTGATCTTCACATTCCCAGTACCCCACACAGCGCTGGGCAGCACAACTGTCCAGTAGGGGTTGCCGAATGATGGCACCTGCACCCAGGGGTGTAGGGCCCATGACGGGGTTCTCCCCGCAGCATCTGCCTTTGCGTTAAAAAACAAAACAAAGAAGAAAAAGAATACTGAGCACTTTGACCAGAAAACACACTCCTCAGGAGCAAAGTCCTGCCCCTTTCAAGGGCCCTGAAGCTTAACCATGATTCTCTTGAGTTGTCACTTCTTGCAGGTGTGGGGAGGATATCAGTCAGCCTACCAGATGCTCACTAGAGAGACATTTGTAGATTTGTCCTTGTGGGGGGTTCATTCCCTGCACTTGTAAGTTGCTAAGGCAGAAGTGTCAAGTTGGCAAACAAAAAACAAAAGTTATGGTGTCCTCATTCCTCAGTAGAGCAAACCCTCAACCCCCCTGAAGATAGCAGATAAATTGCTTGCTATGCCCACTTCCCCCATTTATTTTTATTTCAGATAAAATGGTCCAAAAGAATGCACAGTTCAACCAATAACACTTTTAAGTTAAAACGGAATGGATTTTACCTATTTCAGTGTGCATATATTGCAAGAAATGAGTGATATTTCATTTGTGAGTCACTTGCTATTTCCTTTTCTTACAGATAATTCATTCTGGGGAATCATCACTGCTAGTATCTAGTGACAGTGATGAAGCTGGTGAGATGAATAAACACACACACACACACACACACACACACACACACACACAAACACACTGAGCATCCAGTAGAAAGCTTGTGAATCAGTCAAAGACCTGACTGCATCTTGCAGCTGTATTTATCTTCCCTCCAGCTTCTGGCTGTGGTTTCTTCCTTCTATTCTAGGCCATGAGCACTCGACCCCCACTGCTGCCAGCATCATTTATGTTGTATTTGAAGTGATCACTGCTGTGTCTATCTTGATGAACCATTTCAAGGACAAATGCTATAAAAACGGAGGCACACATTCTAGGAAGGTTCTTTGTCGGGGGTGATGAATCTTCTCAATAAATATGAATCTCTGAAGCCTTAAGAAGATAGTCAGTGGAAGCATCTCAGAGATGGAGACATTGGAGCTTGGATGCTCTTCCCTGTCAATGGGGCATGTCTGATTAATCAATTTTCACTGAGGTGCTAATAACTAATAGTGTAAGATGTCATTTCCCCAAGAAAAGCACATCCATTTTTATTCATGTATCTGGACTTGCCAAAGAATAAATTTTTATGCTTTGACCTTTTCGAGTTATGAAAGTCTAAGGTGTAGGGAGTAAGCTTTTCAGCCATGTTTGAATGATGCCACTTTGGCAGCATTCTCCTCTTCTCAGAGACAGGACTAGGGACCACAGAGAGACCCATAGGTGTTGGGGCCCTAACAGCGATTGGAGGCTGTGTGCATCAGCATAGCATTTCTTCTGTTTGGAGGCTGCTCACCCTCTGTTCCTTGGGTTCCTTAGGGAATCTGTAACATGCTGCTGTGTGAACCTCTGGTTCCCTGTTGGTTGGGCTTCTCTGAAAGATGGAGATTTTCTTAACTCTCTTTGCTTCTCTGCATTCACCCTAGGAACTGGAGTCTCAGAGGTGCTGAGAAAAGGTTGGCTAAATGAATGGGAACTAACTAATGTTGCCCACCAGCCATGAACACTCTTTGTCCATGTCATCTCACCTGCAATCCCACCATACACGTGGAGGTAGGGATCATGGGTCTTGCAGATGAGGAAGTGGAGACGCAGAGCTCCTGGGTGGTTGTTTCAGGTTTCCACTGCTAGTAAATGAGGGAGCTAAGCTGTGGACCTAGGCCAGAGTGACACGCTGCCCTAGCCTCTGGGGCCCCCAGATCAGGCTAACCTCATATCCAAACTCAGCAGAGCTCAGGGCTTGTGCGCTGTGGGTGATCATGGAAAAAACTTCAATACCCCAGCAAGAAGGCTGTGTTTTTGTGAGACTCTGTGGTGACCCTGCAGAGGTGGCTTCTACTATTGGTGGGTTAAAGGTCTTTGATCTTCGAGACTTGTGGGGTGAGAATGTGTGCATGCTTTGGATATAATATCACAGAAAGCAGTCGTATCTTGGTAACATTCAATCATGAGAAAGGATATGAAAAGCAGTCTGGAAGGCTGGGATGGGGTCCTCCCATCTCTGCAGCTAGCTCTGCCCCTTGCTGCACTGACCAGGCCCTCAACATCTAGAAACGTCTTAAGATTTCACATATATAAATCTGATGACTTCAAAAAAATTATTTGCCAAGTGTATTCTGAAGGGTTTTTAGACACTTTACTACTCTACTAGATATAAATCTGGCCAAATCCAAGCTACCCATCTCTTGGCAATGTCCACATATGAGGAGGATCTGAATGCTTGGTCACACCCATCCCCTGCCGTGCTTGTCTCCACTGCCCTGCTGCCCGCCTCATCTCCTCTCCTTACACTGCTCTTAGAGGTACTCACATTGACTACAGGTTTAATTTTCACATTATTCAACCTTGGGAATCCCCAGAACTATGGAATGAATCCCAATTTTTTTAGTGAGAATGAAAAGACCTTCTGTGCAGTATGATATGATAAATTACCAGGCCATCCCTGACTACAAAGAGAGAAAGAAGGCTATTTGACCTTGAGGTCAACATGTCTGCAGGGCACCTGGAGGACTGCTTAGAAAGAAAACCTCCATGGGGTACCATCCAAAGAAACTTTCCTTGGGTGGTGACTGACAGAGAGGGAGAGGCTCATGGATTTTTCTGGTATTTATTTGAAAACCAGGCCCATTTTAGAAAAGAGTGCTTAGCATAGGCTGAGGTGCCTTCTATTGTTCCAGCTGTCCTTGTCTCACAGACAGTATAGACCAAATGCCTGGCACTGTCTGGGTCTGGTTTTGGAGGGAACAAACCATAGCATCATACTTATTCCATCATGACCCTCCAATGAAGATTTTGTTTTCCTGTGAACCTATGAAGAAATGGATGCCTGGAGATGTTTGGTTACCTGTTGGGACAGGAGCTTTGATTCCTTCTATTCTATATTTTCTTTCTCTTTCCTTTATATTTCTTTGCACCTCCTACAGCTATGTCTCTGACCCTTAATCTTTTAGGAGTTAAACTGGGCTCAGAGTTCACACTTTATAGTGGAAGGTCCCAAAATAATGGTATCACTGATATGACCATGCAACCTTCCAAGGTGTTGTCTTTGGGTAGAACCCTTAAATGTATCTATCTTTACTATGGACTATGTGTGTTACCTGTCACTCATTTAGAAAGTATCTCTTCCAGCTCTGGGTAGCACTAAAGCATTTATAAAGCACTTTTATACAGACTTCACATTAGATCCCTACAACTCCCAGAAGGTGAGTACTTGTATTCCAAATACAGGCTGTTCAGTGCCAGGCCTTGCAGCTAGGTCAAGTCCCACAGTGCAGGGACAGAGGGACAGCCTTCAGATGCCAGACTTTCTCCTGCCATGCTCCTTTCTTTTCCTACCAGTGCTCTGAAGGATGGAGTGGAATTCCCAAGCCTGTTAACTGAGATGCCCAAGTGAAACTATTAACAGAGATGCCTGGGCTCAGGGACACGTCCCTGCCTCCAGGCTAATTTAAATGAGAAATTGTTAGGAGGAAGCACGATGGTCTTTTGCCTGTTGTGTGGCACCTCAGACACACAAACATGGAGAGCCCTAACAGGTGAGTCGGAAAGCCCTTGCTCTTCTAATCTTCTCTAGCCAGTGGTCAGTTGAGGCTGGTGTTCAAAACTACTAGGCCTCAATTCTAGGCCATCGGTTTTAAGTTCCCCCATTTGCAAGGTGGGAGACTGCGAAAATTGGCCAGGTTGACCTAAAGGAAGTGGCTGCCAATGAGCCTGGACCCAAGCAAGTCCTTAGGCTGTGACTCTCATTGTTCTGGCCTGGACTTTCCCTGGAGTCCTACAAACTGCTTCCTGCAAGGTCCATATTCTTGGCTGGTTTCATTCCTGCATTGCTCTCTGTAGTTGGGATTCATCATGAGGACCCACTCTGTTCATCTGAATTGAAAGTGTTTTGGAGGTCACCCAGCCATCCACTGGCAAAGCAATGGAGGCAATTCTCTGTCAATAAGGCCACTGTCACAGGGTAGCTCAGAGTCCCTTGGAGGCCATGGTGTGTGGATTCAGATTATGAAGACAAGGATGGGGTGCACAGGCTGATTGTGGGGAGTGCTGGCGGCATTTCTAAGATGGTCAGGGTGGTGAGCTTGGCACCCAGTGAGGAACAGCACCTGTGATCCTCACAGGGAGCTCGGGAGAGAGACATTAAGTGCCTTCTTGCTGCAGTCTGGCTTAAGGCTGAACACTGACAGAGACCCATATGAGTCTATCTCCTCTGAGTCCTTTTGGTTTCCTGATGCCTTAATCCTTTGGTCTCTCTTTCCCGCATGGATTTCTAGACTGTTTACTGATTAGATGGATTTGTGTTGGCTTTACAGATCACTGGTCCCTGGAGCTGGTTTTCCTGCTTTATCCTCCAGCCTTCTTTCTCCATTTAGTACAGTATCTGTGAGTACTGATTGCAGAATTGTAATGGAGTGAACTATGTAAAACCAGGCATGTTCCAGAAGTAGGGAGATTGTGTGTGTGTGTGTTTGTGCATGTGCCCACGCATGTGTGTGTGTGTTTTGTTACTGTCAGTCTCCTTAGCATGATCAGTATTCCTAATCCTTAAAATGAATGAAGAAAATCTTCCCATTGAAAATCAACTGGCTGTCACAAACATTATTTGGGTAAACATCATATATATATATATATATATATATATATATACACACACACACACATATGTATGTATGTATGTATACATATGTATGTATGTATATATACATATGTATGTATATATACATATATCTTTATTTCTTTTAGGTTATTATTATTATTATTATTATTATTATTATTGTGATTGTTATTATTATTATTATTTTGGCACCAGGGGTGCTTAGTCACTGAGTCATATCCCCAGCCCTTTTTTATATTTTATTTTGAGACAGGGTATTGCTAAGTTGCTTAGGGCCTCACCAAGTTACTGAGACTAGCTTTGAACTTGTGATCCTCCTCCTCAGCCTCCCAAGTGGCTGGGATTGCGAGCATGTTCCACTGTGCCCAGCTTCTTTTGGATTAATTTTAAAGAAGTCCTCCAAATTTAATGAGGTTTCAGCTCTCTGGCACCAATTGTGAAGCAGTCTATAACGTGGTGCTTTCTAAATGTTCTAATGTCTGTTTCTGATCTGTTTTGATCCAGACGCCAGGGCTGAGGTGTGGCTCAGTGGGAGTGTGATTGCCTGGCAGGTTCAAGGTCCTGGTTTCAAACCCCATTGCTGAAAAATTAATCCAAGATATCAGTTGCCCACACAGAGTCAATGTTTCCAAAATTGAGTTTATCTACCTCCAAAATAGCTTCTCTCATGGGGTCTCCAGAACAAGTGACTGAGGCCCCCTGACCCTCCTTCTCTTCATAGCTGGTAAACTTTAAAATCCTGTGGATTATGTCTTCATGACATCTATTTCATTTCCACTACATCCTTTTATCCCCATACTCTTTGGCAACTGGAAGAGTCTAAAGGAGTCTCTTGACTCTACAAACTCACAAATGTGTTATTTCTTTGAAGTCTGCCTTTTCCAACCTCTCATTACTGCTCTGGGAATTATTTTCAAAATTCATTACTCTCAATTTGTGCTCTTACAAAATGCCACCAGGGTTCTTCTTTTCCAGATTAAGATTCCAGCCCTTACTCTTGTATTCAAGACACCCAGAGTCCACCCCACATTTGTTCCAGAATATTTTTCCAAACCTCCTCTGTACTGGTAAAAGAACATTTCCATTCAACACGTCTGCAGTTCATCTCTACAACTTTCCTTTACTCCTCCAAGATTATCAGGCCATCCACTCTAGGCCCCGGACTCGGCTAAGTCTCATTGAGATAATGATGAATAAGACATTGAGTCTTTCCCAGGAAACCCTTCTACCCATTCAAGCTTCTTCTGCTTCCAGAGTGGTCTCCCTTTCCCCTGGTAACCCACTCCTGTTGAAATCTTTCAAGGAGATGGGGTGCTTCTGACCCTGTGCAAAGTATTCCTTAATGTACCAAGCATATGCAGAAGATGTTCTTGTCTTCTGACTACGTAATCGCACTTTGGGGAACTGAAACATGTAATCCAACATGAATCTAAAGATGTAATCCAACAGAAGCCAGAAAAATGTCTTCTGCATACAACTTCACATTATTTCCTTATTTTTCAGCTTTATTCATCATATTGAAAAGTAGAAATAACATGAATAATAAAGAATGGCATAAATAACATAATAAGTTGAGACCAGCACTAACAGAATATGTCCAAACCCTACTGTATCTACTTAGGAGTATTCCACACCTGTTCAATTACTAAGAACATAAGCTTCTTGCAATATGGGAAAAGACATGAAATATTTGGGAAAAAAGTGACTAAAGCAGTGTATATGTGTACAAGAACTTGTGTTAATGTTTCTAATTCTATTTAGCACACAATTTTAAAATTAGCAAAGAAGACTAAATGAATCCATCAATATGTTACCAGTGATGACCTCCAGAATGTGGGCCAGGGGATAATCTCTCCTTTTCATTTTTTTTTTTTTTTTGCATTTTGCAAAATTTCAATGTACCAAGCATGTATTATTTTCAGGTTTATTTTTTAACAATTTTTTTTTCCTTTTTCTTTTTAGCCAATTCCATGTGTGCTTGTCACATGTTACCTTCAGGCCACCACTGCTGCCTATCCCCCTCCCTTGAACTCTGATAACTCTCATAAGACTTGTCACTAGTCAGTCCTGTGACTCCTCCTTTATTTGTCAGTATATATGATTCTTCTCCCAGCTCAACGGAAGCAAGCGGTGAGCATGACTTAGACATGTTGGCCCCACAGACATCTAGCCAACTTCCTGTGGAGAAAGAGTACTGGGTGAGCAACGCGCTAACACTGAGATATACAGAAAAACCCCAGCGGTACTAAGTCACTCCTTCACCTGAAGAAGTTAGGGGTGACAAAGCAATCCCTTCTATCAGGGATTTATTTAATAAAAACACCTGGGGAGTGAAGAATATGCAGAGACTAGCATTATTTAAACTTCTGCATGGCAGGGATTTTATTTCTTTTTCAAAAATCATGAGGGAAAAACCTTCATGGATGGGGGCGAGGTAAGAACAGAGGAAGAGAATGGGCTCTGAAATCATGAAGGGCTGAGTGCAGCCTTTTGCTTTTCCATTCAAAAGTTCTGTGACTTCTCACATATTATATCATCTGCCCATGTCTAACCTCATATCTGTGTGGTTGCAATTAATTGAGATATATCCTAAATTGAGATATATCCTTGTACAAATGAGGTGTTCACTAAATCTCTGTTAACTCAAAACAATTGCAGACTGGGTGCTGTGGTGCAAGCCTATAATCCCAGCAAAGGAAGGCTGAGGCAGGAAGGTCACAAGTTCAAGACAAGGAACCCAGTGAGATCCTGTCTCAAAATAAAAAATAAAAAAGCATGTGTATGCAGCTCAGTAGTAAAGCTCCTTTAGACTCAGTCTTAGAACTAAGAAATCTGAAAGTCTCTATCTTTAAATATAAATGTGTCTATTTTACTTATATAAATATACATTATGTTCATAATATTTATATATTATTTATATAAATAACAACTCAAATGTATTATTTATTATATAATATTCACATTATTTGTTAGTTATTATATTTATTATAATATTTATATATTACATGCTTATGTTATTTTTTATTTTGTATATATTAAAACCAATATTGGATGCTTATGTAGAAAAAAGTGAATATTTATAGAAAAATGGAGAAAAATTTTGCTGCATATATATTTTTACCTCCTAAATTTTGAAACAAGGGAATGCACTTCCTGTCACAGTGATTGATGCTCATTTTTGAAGAAAATGAAAGAGAAGCCAAAAACAATCATCTATTTTTTTTTTTTTTTTTTTGGCCATCGTGGGTGGGAAGAACCTCACAGCAGAGAAGAGGGATGGTGTGCTTGATATCCACGTATTTACTTATCAAGCCACAAGTCTCTGGTTTCACTCCCCACATCTCCTGTGGTGCAAAGTCAAACTCCCAAATGACTGGGTAATGGAGTCCTGTCTCATTTCTGACTATGGGACGAGGATTACTGAAGGGGAGAATTCTTTATGATATTTTTAAAAATAATATTTTGTATTATGAAAGTACTGTATGAAATGCTTTAAAATAATCTTTCAAAACTAAACAAGAAAATAAGCTAAATTTTTCAAGGCACCAATTCCCTCTGCAAGATGGAAAAACAATGGAGAGAAACACATACCAAGAAAGGACGGATTTAGAGAGGTGAGTAAGCAAAGCTGGAGATGCCCTGGGGAACTAGTTGGGCCACTGTTTCTATTACAAAGATGGAAGAGGAGGTCTGCACTCATGCCGGGGAAAGTTGGATGGAAGATTCCTGCATAAACACTGGGCCCTCGAAGGAATAGAACCACAGCGACAACCGTGAAAACCAAACCAAACCAAACCAAACCAAACCAAAACAAAACAAAACAAAACAAAGGAACTCTGTCCACAAATGGACCTATAAGCAAACTGGACCTTCTCAGCATTAGATTTGTGTTAAAGGGACAAAAGTCGCCTTTCCTGACAATTCTAAACTAGAAGCTAGGGTGTTGGGCTGGAATTAGCATCTTTGTAGTAAAACTACACTGAGAGTTTGTCTAATCTTGCTGCATGTTGGTAAAAACCTCCCAACCCCCCAACTCTGAATTTAAACTGAGGCACTAAACAATTCCATAAATAATGTGTTAAGAAACACAGGACTATGAAAAAATAAATGAAATCACCAAAGACCCCAGGAAATAATGTTCTTTGATTAAGGGTCAATAAAAACAATAAACAGAAGAATCAGATCTGTAAAACTTCAGATATTAGGCTTATTTTGTATGGAAGGTATCACACGTTTGATGCTGTATTAGTGGTTTCTATTTCCTTATGCTCTGGTTTGGGAAAATGTGTTTTAATGCAAACTGGGAAGATAGTGGGATACTTCAGGCATGCGCCCATCTCCCGTTTTAGAGTGTCTACAAATTGTTACAGCCTAATTCTATACAGATTTCACATTGTTTAGGACAGGAGCATTAGTTTGATATATTACCATTGGGATAATCAGGTGAAGTCCGGGTCCTGGGTGTCACAAAGAAAGAATTAAACAAGACACCCAGAAGCAACAGAGTACAGTGTTATCGAAGGTGAAGGTAGCACTCTGTTAGGCTGAACAGTGCGGACTGAGCCAGAGAGAGGCTCAAGGCCCCAACGTTTGGAAGTTAGGGTCCCTATATTCTGAACTGTGAGGCGTTCTTTTGTTCACACAGACCCGATGGAGGACCTTACCCATTTTCTCTCTTTGGTTACCTTGTGATACCTGAATAGACTCTTTTCCAATATTCCTCCCATTGGTTATGTAAGGGAACTTATTTAGAATACTGCCCACTTTACTTCCATTGGTCATTTTCAAATTTGAACCTTTGGCTGGAGTTGTCGTGGTGATAAGTCCTCAGTGGCAGGAGCTGACATGGTGATAGGTCTTTAGTTGTGGGAGTTGTCATGGTAATGGGATTTACTGTAAATAGGGACAGGACTCCTCTCCTTGTCTTGTCCTCCAGCAGCTTCTTTTTAATACCCATCCTCCACCATCTTGGTGTCCCTAAACTCCTGCCTGACAGTAGCAGTGACTCCACAAGGCTGTTAATGGATTCCCTGTTGTGCTGTGATGATAAAAGGGCTGTGATCCACTTTGCATGGATTTTTGTCCATGGTGAGAGTTAGGGGTTTACTTTCATTTTGCTCCATATGGATTCCTAGTTTTCTCAGGACCATTTGTTGAAGAAGCTATTTTTTCTTCAATGTATGTTTTTGGCACCTTTGTCTTGTATGAAATAACTGTATTTATGTGGGTTTTTCTCTCTATTCTTTAACACTGGTCTACATATCAGTTTTGGTGCCAATACCATGCCAATTTTTTTACTCTGGGTCTATAGTATAGTTTAATATCAGGCATTGTGATGACTTTTGCCTCATTTTTTTTTTTTTTTTTTTTTTGCTAAGGATTGCTTTGGCTATTCTGGGTCACTTATTTTCCAAATGAATTTCATGATTGCTTTTTCTATTTCTATGAAAAATGTCATTGGGATTTTAATAGGAATTGCATTAAATCTGTATAACACTTTTGTTAATGTGGCCATTTTGGCAATTCAATCTCTTACCCTGCACAAAAAAGCAACTCAAAGTGGATCAGAGTCTTAGGCACTAGAACAGAGACCCTACTGTACCTAACAGAAGAAAAAGTAGGCCCAAATCCCCTCCACGTCAGCTTAGGGACTGACTTCCTTAACAAGGCTCCTAAAGGGCAAGATGTAAAATCAAGAATCAATAAATGGGATGATATCAAACTAAACAGCTTCTTCACAGCAAAGGAAATAATCAATAATGTGAAGAAAGCCTACAGAATGGGAGAAAAGCTTTATCGCACACACCTCAGATAGCACTAATCTCCAGGATATATAAAGAACTCACGAAACTTAACATCAATAAAACAAATAACCCGATCAATAAGTGGGTGAAGGAACTCAATAGACACTTAACAGAAGGAGAAATAAAATCGATCAACAAATATATGAAGAAATGTTCAAATCTCTATCAATTAGAGAAATGCAAATCAAAATTACACTGAGATTCCATCTCCAGTCAGGATGGCAATCATCAGGAATACAAGCAACAATAAGTATTGGCGAGGATGTGGGGAAAAAGGTACACTCATTCATTGCTGATGGGAATGAAAATTGGTGCAACAATTATGGAAAACAGTATGGAGATTCCTATGAAAACTTGGAATGGACCACCATTTGGCCCACTCATCCTACTTCTTGGTTTATGTTAAAGGTACTTAAAATCATTAGACTACAGTGATGCAGTCACATCAATGTGTATAGCAGCTCAATCACAGTAGCTAAACTGTGGAGCCAACCTAGGTGCCCTTCAACAGTGTAATGGATAAAGAAACTGTGGTATATATGTACAATGGTATATTACTGAGCCATAAAGAAGAATGGAATGATGACATTTGCCAGTAAATGGATGGAACTGGAGAATATTATGCAAAGCAAAATAAACCAGTCCCAAAGAACCAAAGGCTGAATGTTTTCTCTGATTTTGGGATGCCAATTCACAATGGGCGTGGGGAAAATAGTGGTATTTTGGACTAAACAAAGAAGAGTGAAGGGAGGGAAGGGGGTAGGGGGTAGAAATGATAGTAGACTGAAGTGGAAATTATTCCCCTATGTGCAATATATGATTACATGACCTGTGCAACTCTACATCACGTACAACCAGAGGAATGAGAAACTACACTCCATTTATGTATGATGTGTCAAAGTGCATTCTACTGTCATGTATAACTAATTAGAACAAATTAAAAAAAGTGCTATGAATATTTTCATAAAATTTTTTTTGGTGAACTGGGTCATGAACAACTTTTGAATATCTGCAAATATTGTCTCTGTTGCCTATAAAGATGTTTCACTTTCCCATTATGAGTGGGGGATTGCTGGATCATAGGATTTATGCATGTTTACCCTTAGTCGTATTACCAATTTCTGACACAAACTAGATTTTTTCTCCTGCTCAGAACTGTGGAACCAATGACAAACCTGAGATTTGATTACGCAGAAAAGGAACATTTATTCTTTGACCAGAAAACAAAGAGAGGCAGGGAGAAATAACTCAGATTAACTTCTCACCCTAGCAAAGGATAAGGGTTATTTTGAAAGTAAGGAGAGAAAGGGGTGGAGTTCAGTGAAGGAGTAGGAGGACTATTCACAACATCTTGGGGAGGGGTTTGTGTAGTCCATCCTAGAGGTGAGGGGGCCCTTCTTTTTGTTTTCCCCCAATGGCGATATGGCTAGGTTTCAAATGGGGTCAGAAGTGAATCAGATCAAAATAGTGCTGGAGGGTGGGAATCTTGCTTGGGCCACATGTTACAAGATGATCATGCGTCTAGGGCAAAGGGCAGCTCTACATGGCGCCCTTTATGGCCCACACGGTTTTGCATGAGTCCATTCTGCATCTGATTTCACAGAATTAGCAGCAGAGGTCCCAGATATCTGCATTGCTTGTTGGGTGGGGTCTGGTCTGGAACAGCACTGGTTAATACAAAGGATATTTCTTAGGATTTGAGAGGGTATCTGTAATGACTGTTGGTACTACTAAGCTGTTAGCCAAATTAATTGTTTCAGTATATTCCCCTTAGAGGGTAAAGAGACTTTCAGTTTCTCCATATGTTTAGTAATGTCTGCTATTGCCATTGCATAAAAACCATTTTAGCCACGTTACTGGGTGTGGGTTTAAATCTCCTTGGGGTTTTGATTTTGTTTTCCTGATGACGAGTGGTATTGGGCATATCTTGTGTGTTCATTAGTCGTTTTATGAGATATCTGCTCAAAGGCTTTTGCCAATTTGTGTCTAAAGTTGTCTGACTCCTCATTGATTTGTGGTTCTTTTTATTTTCTGTATAATAATCATCTATTTTATAAATATTCTGGGGATATATCCCAATGTGGTTTGTTTTTTCTCTCAGTATGGTCATGATAGCTGGAAGTTTTTAATTTTGATGTCCAGCATTAATCTTCTCCTTTGTGCTTAGTAATTTATGTATTCCGTTAATCAGTTTTGTCTGCTTTAAAATGCTCTTTCATATTTACTTTCATATTTAGGCATATGACCCATGAAGAACTATTTTTTGTTCATAGACTAAGGTGGAGCATCGCTGTTGTCTCCCATATGAATCTCCAGTTGACCATGTGACAAGACCATGATTCTTGCCTGAACTGCCTTGCCACCTCTGTCATTAGCAAGGGGGGCGGGGGTGGGATGCCTGAGAGAGCCTGTCATCGGCACTGGATGTATGTGTGGGTCTGATCTGTTGATCTCTTTTTCCCTCTGTATTAAAACTGCACTGTTTTAATTACTAAAATTTATTGAAAGTCTTGATATGTTGTTATATAAGTCCTTTGATTTTCTTAAAGACTGTTTTGATATTTTCACATTTTTGCTGTATTTAATTTTTCATATCAATTTTGAGTCAGATGAAAACCTGTAGGAATGGCAGTGATTTCATAAATCACTTTGTAAATAAGTGTGGGTGAGAAGTGACATCTTTTAATATTGATTGTTTTAATACATGAACATGGCTATTTCCCTGTATATTCAGGTATTATTTATTTCCCCCAGTAATTTATATTTTCTTTGAAGAGTTATTACTCATCTTTTTCTTTTCATTTATTCCTAAGAATCTGAGATCCATACTATTTATAAGTGAACAGTGTTTTTAAAATGTCCATTTTCTAATGCTTTTTGTTAGTACACAGAATTACAATTGAAGGTTATACCTTGACATTGTATCCAGTATTATTAATCGTCAAGTTTTACCACAAGATTTCTGCATTTAAAAATATCACCCCAAAGTTCAGTGACAATGAGTGAACTGTTGAAGTTATATATGAAGCTGTGAGATTTGGAATTAGCTGGGGCTTCTCCTCAGAGTGACAATCCGAATGAGTTGGTTGGAATAGCCCTACTCCATATGCCTCATTCTGGGATACAAACTGGGTGGGCAGACACTGCCTGGTAGGTGTTGTTCTCAAGGAGGATATGGGAACCTCCCAGACACCTGAATGGATTCACATGAAGCTTCCAAATTCTAAGCACACTCTCATTTCTGCCCACAGCCATTGCCCAAAGCAAGTTACATGGCTATGCTCAGCCTCAATAGAGGCAGGCAGTCCTGCTTCCCTGGAGGTGGTCAGAAGAAGCAAATATTTGCTAAATAAGTCTAATTTACATAGTTGCTAAATTTGCTTGTTAATTCAAATAATCTGCATGAATATCCTTTTGGATTCCTGTATTTAAAATTTTGCTACCTTCAAATATTTGTATCCTTCTGCTTTTTCTTCTTCCCTTATTGTACTGTCTAGGACAATGTAATTGTTGAATGGAAGATAATACTTTTGTCTTGGGTCTTATTTCAGGTAAATCTTTCAATGTGTCATTCATAAGTACAGTTTTTGTTGTTGGCTTATTGTTGTTGTTATTGCAAATGGATATTGGATTTCATGAAATGTTTTTCTGTAACCTTTGAGATGAGCATGTATTTTTATCTTTTTTCTATAAATGTGGTAAGCTATATTGATTTTTTAAATGTTAAAAGAGACTCAAATTTCTGGAATAAGCCCATCTTGATTGCTATGAATTTTATTTTAAAAAATGCATTATTAGATTCAGCTTGTGAATGTTTTGCTTAAGATTTTTGTATCCGCGATCGTAAGAGTTTAATGACAGATTTGTTTCTTATTTTTCTTTCTTATGTTGTCATATTTTTCAGTTCCAGGTTTTGAAAGCTTCATAAATTGAGTTTGAAAGGAATTCTTCTTTTTCCTTTCTCCTTTTTTAGTAGAATTTGTGCAAGAGTAATTTCTTATTTATTTTCTCTTTAAATATTTCAAAGAATGCGTAGGTTTGCCATCTAGTGCTAAAATTTCCTTTATGAATAAGTTTTTAAAACAGAATTTCAGTTTATTAAATGGATATTAAGACGTATAGATGGATGTCATAGGACATATAAGTATTCTTATTTTCTACTTTTTTATCTCAATTCATGAGACATTTTAAAAAATGTATTTATCCATTTAATTTGGATTTTTAAAATTTTGTCACAATACTGTCCATAATCTCTGCTTTATCTACAGGAATCTGTCATGTTGTATTCACAAATTCTTGATATTGGTCATTGTATCTTCTTTCTCTAGTCATTCTCCCCACAACCTAAGATTTATCACCTTTATTAAGTTTTTTATTTAAACGAATTTTTTACTTTACTGATTTTTTTTCCTATTTTCTATTTTTTTCCCATTTCATACTTTCTGCTCTCTTTGTTATTATTTTCTTCCTTCTATTTTTTGGAGTCCAACTTGATGTTCTTATTTTAGCTCTTGGAATCACTGGGCTGCCTGCTCAGATCAGGCGACCTAAGGGCCTCCACATTCTGATTCCTTTTCTTGCTCTGAACTCCAATTTGTATCTCACTGTCCCAGCACTGCTGAAAGATCTAGGCAGATTGCCTTTTATCTGGTGTTTATGCCTCATAATGAAAATTTGCAAATACTCTGTGGGTAAAATGCAAGTTCATATCTATGGCCTGGTATGCGTCCCTTTCTTCTAAGATTGTGATCAAGTCCCAGGTGTCTTAGTGGCCCCTTTCTGCTTTGAACAGGTTTTTAAAAGTTATCTAGATTTATTATTATACTTGATTTGAGGATTAACCTGAGCAAACTACTTGTCATAGCTAAAAGGAGAATCTCGCCCAACTTTAGTAGGTTTAAATCAAGTAAGCTTTAGTCTATGAAATGGGATTGTCAAAGACTCATTTACAATTTCACCAGATTTCACCAGCAGACTATAAAAATTCTCATTACTCTACATTCTCACCAACAGTAGATTTTGTCAGACTTTTAATTTTCACAAGTCTGGTGGGTGGGAAATAGAATTTCACTGTGGCTTTACTATGTATTTCTCAGATCAATAATGTGATAGCAGGTACAGTGGCACACGCTTGTACTCCAAGTGGCACAAGACGCTGAGGCAGGAGGATCACAAGTTCAAGGCCAGCCTCAGCACATTAGCAAGGCCCTGAGAAACTTAGTGAGATTCTGTCTCAAAATATAAAATAAAAAAAGGGCTGAGGATATGGCTCAGTGGGTAAATGTCCCTGGGTTTGATCCCCCATACGCAAATAATAATAATAATAATAATAATAATAATAATAATAAAAATGTGATATGACATTTTTTTCATTCTTTAAATTAATTACCAAACTTAAAGTTCTGTGAATTTCCTATTCACATCTTTTGCTTATTTTTCTGTTGCATTTCTTGTCTTTCTTATTAATTGGCAGTTCTTTAGCTTTTTATATTCATCAAATACTTATTAATATTCATCAATATTCTTCATACATCCTAGATATACTCTCCAAGTTTGACTTTTCACTTTGTTATAACTTTTTTAAGAGACTGAGATTCACTTTCATAGCAATGGAAGTTTTCCTGCCACATGTATTACACTTCAGTTTTTAAAAACTGGATGTGAGCTAGCTCACCCCTTTGCCACTGACTTTGCACACCGAATCTCCTGTCTAGAAAAGCAGTGAGATGTGGTGGAGAGGTGGCAGCATGGCCCTCAGGCGGTCCTCTCCATGTGCCGAGTGCTGCTCTCAACGGTTTGTGATCACTGCTTCCTTTAATCCTCAAAACTCTGTGGCATGCATTCTCATGCCCACTGTGTAGAGGAAGTTCAATACCAATTTCCCTGATGACCAGTTAGTTAACTGTTCTTTTCTCTTTTCCCCCAAATAGCATTTCTTACTATTCTTGTCAAGAATTGATATTCTAAGGTCATTCTCTTGTCATTGACTCATCACAGAAAAATTTTCTCAATTACAGACTCACTTGTGCCAAGAAAACAAAACAAAACACCCGGCAAGTGTCTGTGTCCTCTCAGCTGGGGACATCCCAGTGATTGTCCAACATATGGCAAAATCTGTCCCAAAATCTGTCTGAGGGATTCCCTTGAGGCTGCGGCCAATAGTGTGCACTTCCTTATTTCAGGTTTAACTCTTCTGCGAGTTTAATTTCTTCTCCTATAAAATCTTTATCCCTTTGGTTTAAAGTCCATTTTTAATACTTAGTTTGTGCTCATAACACTTTATTATTTTTCATACCTCTCCATATCTCTCAGGCTATTATCCCACTTCACTTCCCATGTCTGAAGCCACATTTCCCGAGGCGTGCCTCTTCTCCTCAGCAGAAATCTCCCGTCCTGCTCTCTGTCTTTCCACATTCTTTCCTTAACTGACATTCTGACATCCCTGTGCTTTGCCTTCAGGTCTGACTTATCTTTGTCTCCGCGTACTATCATCCTCTCTGTCTGTATAGTCATTACTTCTCTTATTTCCTTGGTGTTCGCAAATAGTGTTCCTGCTCTCCTGGGCCTTTTCCTCCCTGGGACTGCCCTCCCTCAGCTCTGTGTTGCCTCAGCCTCCTGCTTTCTGTCTCTGCCCATCTTTATTTGGTGTCCTGCACAGGCTCCAGGCCCAGCTTCCCTTGTCTCCAGCTTCACCTTAAGGACATTTCTTTCTCTTGTTATCTTTCTCCAAATGCTGTCTCTCTTCTCGTTCTTGCTCCAAACCCTCTCCAGACAAAGATTCTACCCAAATTGCTGTCTCCAGTCCGGAGCATATTCCTGACCTTCAGATCTGAATAGCCATCCGAGTCTAGTGGGCACCTTGCCCAAGATTTCTACACCAAGAGATGCTATTTCCTCTATGACTTGGCATCTTGGTGGGTATCACCACTTCCTGGTGACTCAGCCCAGTGCACAGGAACCAGAATTGAGCCTTACCTTTCACAGCCCTAATATTCGACTTCTAAGTCCCCTAATCTTAACGGATGTGCCTCTCATCCCTGTGTTTTCCAACTGAAGTGGAAGATACTGTGATTTTCTCAGTTTGGAAAATCTCAGCCTATGTTAGCCTTATGCATCACTGCTGAGGGCGGTTGGGACAGAGAACTGCATGGGTCTTCTAGCTTGATTTTTAAAGATTGAGTTAGAAATAATAGCAACACCTCTCATGTTTGAGTCATTCATTAAGTAGCAGTCACTGTACTAAATTCATCACCTTCATTGTCTGTACTTTACATCATAGTATCAAGAGGCAACTATCTCAGAAAAATAGAGACTAGGAGAATTGAAACAACTTGCCTGGTACCACATACTTAGTAAGAGAAAAGCCCAGATTTGTATCCAGGTCTACCGGTTCCAAAACTTTTGGTTTCCCACTATGGCATATGCCTCATACTTAAGGGCAGCACTATGATTTTGATTTATATAATACCATATCTTCTGTTTTCTTGAATGCCTGGGGTGGAGGAGTAGAATGACAGTCTTGGGGCTGGCTTCTTCACTTCTGTGGTGATGGTTTCTGCCTGGCCACTGGCTTCCTGCATTAACTCTGTGACAGGACATAAAGGGTGGTGGTGGCAGGCAGTACACACAGCTCAGGACTTAGCTGGCTTCTCAACTCCAGGATAAAGAGCATAGGTCATTTCTGTTATAGACCTCACTTTCAGATATTAGAATGAAACAAAAACTCTTTAAACTGCACAGTTAGTGTTCCTTCTGAATTGTACACAGACAAGTGACATTGACAATATTTAAGAAATGATTACAGCCAACATTTATCACATTCTTAAATGAAGATACAGTATGATGACTTCACAGCGACTCTATAAAGAAGTTCCATTTTATAGATATTTTTATAAATAATCACAACAGCTAATATACATGTGTTTATTCTAAGAGATTTACATGTATGAACTCATTTGATTCTTACTGTAATACTATGACATACATAATATTATTCCCATTTACAAATGAAGAAATTGAGGCACACAGAATTTAAGAGATTTGCCAAAGGTCACATAGGCAGCAACTGGGGGAAGGAATTTAAGTGTGGGTGGTCCTACGCCAGGGTCTTCCTTCGCTCACAATATTTCTTCTACTTTTGTGTTTTCTAGAAACTTGGGAAGCGATCTTGAAAGGAAAAGAACAGACAGTGGCAGGTACTGAGAAAGAGGCATATTAACAGAGCTGCTCTGACACAGCTAGTGATGCACCTCAAACCAATGACCAAATCATCCCTGTGGTATTTAGGGTGCCTAAGGGTTAGAGGTCTAGTAAATCTGCAGCTAGAGCCACAGAAGTTCCCTGAACTTCTTCCCAGGGTCCATCCATGGATGTGCCAAGAATTCTGCATTCTGCAAGAATGCAAATGCACACAAATGGTCCAGGTAATGCAGAAAACGAGGGCTTAAAAGGGTTAGGGTGGAATGGTCAGGCGAATGTAAACAATCACAGGCTTAGCTGCCAATGGCGTATTATGTATGGGCCTGGTGGAGACCCGAGTGATCAATTTTATCTGGATGGAATGAAGGCAGAAGGGGTATTGGTGTGATCTTACAAGTGTACAGATGAATTTGATTGTTGAAGCCATTGAGTTTACTAAATTGGGAGGTTCCTTTTGAGTCTCTGATTTGAAGTGTGTGGCCAACATGGAACAGGAAGCTTCACTGCCTTGGATTTAATCCCAGTTTATAAAATATGGGACCAAAGTACTGGCCCTCTCAGATTGAGGAAGGCATTTGCATCCAGCAACTTTCGGCCTTAGAAGACCTGTTCCGTTATAGCCTGCTGTCCATAGAGCTCCCACTGTTCTCCACCAGAGGTGCTGTGCTCCTTTTCTCTACATCCCTGAGAGCTCTGCTAACCCTAACCCTAAACTGCGGCTTGCAGACTGCCATACTCAGACCTGGGAGACCCACAGTTGCTCTCCCTTCTCTGAACCCTGTCTGCAATTTGGAACACAGTGTTTGTAAACCCTTGCTAGTCACCCAGTGATCCCTTAGACAGTACCAGCATCTGGGCAAGAACCTTGACAAAACTGGATTTCATTTAAAGTTTATGATTTCCTGCACCCATTTTTAAAAACAGTTCATATAGCATAAAACTACTTAGCCATTTTAAATGCATAACATGGTGACTATAGTTGATAATGATGTATTGCATTCTTGACTATCTCTGAGAGTGGATTTTGAGTGTTCTTACAAAAAATGTAGAGTATGTGAGTTGATGCCTATATCAATTAGCTCAATTTAGTCATTCTACAATGTATGCATATTTTAAAAATTCATTCTGGACAAGATAAATATGTACATTTCATCAATTAAAAAGAAGTTAACTGAAGAATAAAATGAACAATTCAACGTTTTTTAATGTTTTCGCAGATTTATACAAACATTACCACAATCCAACCTGAGAATGTTTTCGTTATGCCATAAGGAAACTCCACCTTCATTAGTGGTCACTCCCTCATCCTCATTCTGTTCATGCATTCATCAGGTGTTTTCATATGTGTCTATAATGAATAATGCTACCACAAGCTTGGGTACCAGTTTTTAAGAAGATATATGTCTCCATTGCTCTCTGGGTATGGACCTAGGAGTGAAATTGCTGCGTCATGTGTTAACAATATGTTTAATATTTTGAAGGACTGCTAAAATGATTTTTCCACAGCAGAATTTCTTTCTTTCTTTCTCTCTCCTTCCTTCCCTCCCTCTCTCCCTCCTTCCTTCCTTCCTTCCTTCCTTCCTTCCTTCCTTCCTTCCTTCCTTCCTTCCTTCCTTCCTCTCCTCCTCCTCCTTCTCCTCCTCCTTCTCCTCCTCCTCCTCCTGCCTCCTCCTCCTCCTCCTCCTTCTTCTTCTTCTTCTTCTTCTTCTTCTTCTTCTTCTTCTTCTTCTTCTCTCTCTCTCTCTCTCTTTCTTTTTTCTGTAAATTTAGTATTACATCTAAGAAACTGTTGCTTAGTCCAGGTCATAAAATTAACATCAGTATTTCCTTTAAGGGTTTAGTTTTATGTTCTTAATTCTTCCATCAAGGTCTTTTGAGTTGATTTTAGCATATGGGGTGAGGTGGATAATTAAATTCATTCTTTCATCTTTCTGCACCTGTATATCCAGCTATTTTTTTCTAAATAGAAAGACTGTTCTTCCCCTATCTAGTGATGTTGGCCCCATTGTAAAAACTTAGTTAGCCACAGACACATGGTTTATTTGGGGACTTACAGTTCTGTTCCGTTTTACTTTATATTTGCCGTCATGGTAGTGTTACTTTGTTTTGGTTACTGTAATTACATAGTAACTTTTAAAATTGGGAAGTGTGAATCCCCCAACTTTGTTCTTCTTTCTCAGGATTGTTTTGTTTATTCTGGGTCCCTTACATTTATATACTAATTTTAAGGTAAACTTGTCAATTGCTATAAAAAAAATTTCCCATTAGAATTTTGCAAGTTGTATTTTTTGAGTCTATAGATTAGTTTGGATAGTATTGACATCTTAAAAAAAAAGAATCAAACCTTCTGACCCATGAAAACAGAATGCCCTTTGCTTTATGTAGGTTTTAAAAATTTCCTTTCATCAGTATTTTATTTTGAATGTACAAATCTTGCACATCTTTGGGTTAATTTATTTCAGTTTTTTTTTATTTTGATGCTATTAGAAAGGAAATTGCTTCTTTAATTTCATTTTGGATTGTTAATTGTTACCTTATAGAGTCATAACTAAGTTTCATATATTAATCTTGTATTCTGCAATCTTGCTGGACTCTAAAAGCTGCTTTTTGCAGGTTTTTTTCTTTTTGGTGGATGCTTTAATGTTTTCAATGTATAAGATCATATCATCTAGAAATGAAGATTGTTTTACTTCTTTCTTTCCAGTCTGGATGGTGTTATTTCTTTTTCTTGCCTAATTTCCCTGATTAGACTCTCCAGCACAATGTTAAGACATTCTTGTCTTTTTCCTGATTTTAGCAGGATGGCTTTCATTCTTTCCCCATTAAGTATGATGTTTGCTATGTGTTTTCATAAAGGACTTTATCAGGTTGAAGAAGTCCCCCCACCCCCTTTCACTGACAGTTCAATAAATGCTTTTAATCATGAAAAGTGTTGTTGGAATTTGTCAAATGTTTTATCTTCATCTCTTAAGGTGATCATGAGGGGTTTGTCTTTTATTCTATTGATATGGTTTGACATGTTAAGTGGATTTTTTCTATGTTAAGCAAAATTTTGATTCTAGAATAAATCTCACTTCTTCATGAGTGCAAAGATTTTTATTTTCTCCTGGACTCAAGTTGCTAGGAATTTTGGTTGATTTTTACATTCATATTCATAGGTGATAATGATGTATAGTTTCCTCATGATGTTCTTATCTGTGATATCAGGATCAAAACAGTTACACAGACTGTGTCTGGAAGTGTTTCCTCCTCCACTGTTCTTTGAAAGAGTTCATGAAGAATTGCTTTTTAATTCTTTAAGCATTTGGTAGAATTTACCAGTGAAGATATTCTTGTTCTGGCCTTTTCTTTGGAAGTTTTTCAGGTACTGATTTTCTGTACTTGCAATAGTTTTCTTCAGATTTTCAGACTTCTTTTTGAGTAAGTTTGTAGTTCCTTTTCTAGGAATTTTTACAATTCATCTAGCTTTTATAATTTATTGGTATTTAGTGGTTCACAGTATTAATTTATAATCAATTTTTACTTACATAAGTTCTGAAGGAATGCCTTTCATTCCTTTTAGTAACTTGAGTCTTCTCTCTTTATTCCTTAGATAGACTAGCAAAAATTTCTCAATGTTGTTGATCTCTTCAAAGAAGCAACTATTGCATTCATTGATTTTCTCTTGTGGATTTCTATTCTGTGTTTTATTTGTTCTAATTAGTTGTACATGACAGTAGAATTCATCTATACATTTTGATAAATCACACATAAACGAAGTATAATTTCTCATTTTTCTGATTGTATGTATTATAGGATCACCTCAGTTATGCAGTTATATATGTACATGAAGTAATCTATTCTTTATTTTCTAAATTTACATTACTTTATGCTTGCTTTGGTTTTCTCTCTCTCATTTTCTCTCTCTCATTTTCTCTCTCTCTCTCTCTCTCTCTCTCTCACACTTGAAAGTTAGTATTTATTTTGAGAGCCTTTTATCTTTTATAACATAATCACTTATAGCCATAAATTGACCCTAAATGCTACCTTTGTAGCATCCCATAATTTGGGTTATGTTGTTTTAGTCAGCTTTTTCACTGTTGTGACTGACAGGACCCAAGAAGAACAACTGTACGGCCCACAGGCAGCTACCAGTGGGAGCGCGGAACTCCAGTAGCCACTTAGGAGTCACCGACCAGGCTCAGGCTCAGGCTCGGGTTCGGGCACCAGTCAGCCAGTGAGTGCAGGACAACAGCAGCCGTTCCGAAGTCACCATTGCTGGTCTGGCTCGGGCCTGGGCTCGGGCACCAACCAGTCTGTGAGTGCAGGTCCCCAGCAGTCACTTCAGAGACACCGACAGGGCTCGAGTGCAGGCTCAGGCCTGGGTTCCGGCACCAGCCAGCCAGTGAGCGTGGGACCCCAGCAGCGGTTCTGGAACCAACACCGCCAGGCTGGGCTCGGACCTGGGCTTGGGCCTGGGCTCAGGCCTGACACCGGGCAGCAGCTAGCCAGGAGCGAGGGATCCCATTTGCCGCTCTGACACCACCATCGCTGGGCCAGGTTAGGGCCTGACCCCTGGGCAGCCCTAGCTGTGAACACATACCCACCAAGCCATCGGGGGGCCATATCCAGCTCCAAGCCCAGGCCTGCACCCTGTACCTGGTCTAGCCTCAGGCCGGCACTCATGCTGTTGCTGACCATCTAACAACAACAGGTTACCTTTGCCCATAAACATTGATTATCCCTGACTTGGAGGCAGTGGGACAGCATCCTTCTTGGGACACAGCATTGCCAAGTTCCTGACAGGCATCAGACTACTGAACAATAGGAGGTTTGAATAGTACAATATAATTGTACTGCAGAACTTTCTTTCTCTTTATCTTTTGTCTAAATAGTACTATTACAATTATTCCCAATATACTTTCAACATTCCCACTTCTTTGCTATTGATGTCCTTATCATTCTATCACCCTCTAATATAGGACTCATTCTCTTTTCTCATGCTAAAAACTTATTTCCTTTAATTCCACTCTCACTATTCCTATTACATAGGAACTCGATAGACTCACTTCCTATCTCATTAATGTTATATTCTAAACCCCTCAGCATTTTCTTTTTCCTCTATTTGAAATTGTGGTCCTTATTGCAAAACTATTGATTATGCACTAGATAATTTGCACTCATTTCTGTATATTATAATGCAGTTTATATCTAAATAGGATCTATACGGTTTAAGGACATATATTGCTTATATGGGGGACCGCTAGTCAAAATGGGGGGACTGCTAGACTGCAGGGACACTATAAGTCTTTACAGGGAAACTGCAAACCCTCTGATTCGCACTATTAGAGGGGAAGATACACGAGCAACATGAGAAAACACGGGAAGGAAGTGTCCCAAACAAACCTAGATGATATATCAAGACAACCCAAAGACAGCATGGTAGAAGGAATGACAGAAAGGGAGTTCAGAATGTGCACAATTAAAATGATCCGAGAAGAGAATGATGTGACGAGAGAGCAAATTCAGGCTATGAATAATCAGCTAATAGAGCAATTGCAGGAAGCAAAAAATCATTTCAATAAAGAGATAGAAGTTCTGAAAAAAACAAAAGAAAATACAAATCCTTGAAGGAAACAAGGAAATGAAGGAAACAATAAACCAAGCTAAAAACTCAATAGAAAGTATAGTTAACAGAATAGATCACTCGAAAGACAGAACCTCAGACAACGAAGACAAAACATTTAATCTTGAAAACAAAGTCGAACAAACAGAGAAGATGGTTAGGAATCATGAACAGAACCTCCAAGAAATATGGGACATCATGAAAATACCAAATTTCAGAGTTATTGGGATTGAGGAAGGTACAGAGATACAAACCAAGGGAATGAATAATCTGTTCAATGAAATAATATGACTCCCAAAGTGCAAGAAATAAAAGCAAGAATCAATGATTGGGATAGAGTCAAACTAAAAAGCTTCTTCTCAGCAAAGGAAACAATCAGCAATGTGAAGAGGGAACCTTCAGAGTGGGAGAAAATCTTTGCCACACACACTTCAGATAGAGCACTAATCTCCAGAA
The DNA here is from genome assembly GCA_020662805.1 of Glaucomys volans. Classification (NCBI taxonomy): domain Eukaryota; kingdom Metazoa; phylum Chordata; class Mammalia; order Rodentia; family Sciuridae; genus Glaucomys; species Glaucomys volans. Next base: position 23,080 of record JAJEJO010005644.1, on the reverse strand, counting down.
TCTACAAAGTACTCAAAAACCTTTACACCAAGAATACTAATAACCCAATCAATAAATGGGCCAAGGAAATGAACAGACACTTTACAGAGGAGGATCTACAAGCAATCAACAGATTTATGAAAAAATGTTCAACATCACTCGTTATAAGAGAAATACAAATCAAACCACCTTAAGATTTCACCTTTCCCCAATTAGAATGTCTTTTTATAAGAATACAGGCAACAACAGGTGTTGGCGAAGATGTGGGGAGAAGGGTACACTCATACATTGCTGGTGGGATTGTAAGGTTGGTGCAGCCACTCTGGAAAGCAGTGTGGAGATTCCTTAGAAAACTTGGAATGGATCCTCCATTGACCCAGCTATCCCACTCCTTGGCCTATACCCAAAGGACTTAAAATCAGATTACTACAGTGATGAAGCCACATCAATGTTCATAGCTGCTCAATTCACAATAGCTAGATTGTGGAACCAACCTAGATGCTCTTCAATCGATGAATGGATAAAGAAATTGTGGTATATATACACAATGGAATATTACTCAGCCATAAAGAAGAATAAAATTATGGCATTTGTAGGTAAATGGATGATGTTGGAGACTTTTATGCTAAGTGAGATTAGCCAATTCCAAAAATCCAAAGGCCGATTGGTCTCTCTGATAAGTGAATAATGATGCATAATGTGGGTTGGAAGGGTGGCAAGAATGGAGGAAGGATAGATAGCATAGGAGGAAGGGAGGGGTGGGGTCAATGTGCGGGGGTAAGAATATTAACAGTATGTGTGACAGACATCATTGTCCTGTGTACATGTATGAATGCCCAGTTGGTGTGACTCTACTTTGTGTACAACCAGAAAAACAATAGCTGTACTCCATTTGTGTTCAATGAATCAAAAAATTAAATAAAAATAAATAAATAAATAAATTGATTAATTAATTAATTAATTAATAAAAGAACGACTGTAGACAAGGAAAAATTTATGTAGGGGCTCATGGTCTCAGAGATTTCACATCTCCACACTGATTTCTCATGGGATGCCTGCAGGGACTCCAACCCTGCTGCACTTTACCTGGCCTCTCAGGCCTTCCTTTGAAATCTTGGTGGAAGCTTCCATGAACCTCTAACTCCAGCATCCTGCTTTCCTGCAGAACCAGCACCACATAGTTGACGTGAAGGTGTGCCACCACCTTGAACAGTAGCCAAACCTCCAGGGTCCCTTGCTGCGGCATCCTCTGGGTGTCAGGGTGGCTAAAAACATTGAAAAAATTTCCTAGATTCCCTTGTGCAAGAGGGTGTCCCACTGGTCTCTTCTCAAGAGACTTTTCACCATTATTCCCTTGGATATGGTCTTCCCAACTCCTGAGATGCCCTCAAGCCATCTTTCTTATTCTCTCTGGGCAAAGTCTTAGCTTTTCTTATTGGTGGTAATGTCTTTAACAGCAACTTACTTAGCCCAATTTTTATTCCCACCTTTCAATTTCAATTTTTCCAAATCTTTTTGATCTGCTTTCTGTTCCTGATTACCACAATGAATTTGGCAAAAGCTGCCAGCCATACCCATGCCACTGCCTAAATGCTATGCTACCCAGAAATTTTTTCCACCAGATTAAGAAATCCATTGCCTTTAAATTCAGCCTCACATGAAGTCTCAGAACACATGCAAAATGCAGACAACTTCTCAGCCAGAACATAACAGGAATGGACTCTAGTCCAATTACTAATGGTGGCCTCCTATTCCTCTAAACTCTCTAGAGCCCTCTCTTTACCATCAACAGCCCTATTGGCATTCTGGTCCTCTGAGTTCCCACCAGAATCAACCATTAAGCTCTGTTTACAGCAACCTAAAGCATTTCTAGCTTGCACTGATAAACATCTCAAAATTCCTCCCACAAATTCCAAAAAATTCAAAAAGCTTCAGAATCACATGATCAGGTTAGGCATAGCAATACCCTGTTTCTCAGTACCAATTTCTGATTTAGTCAGCTTTTTCACTACTGTGACATAAAGACCCAACCAGAATAATTTTAGATGAGGAAAGGTTTATTTAGGGGCTCAAGGTTTCAGAGTTCTTAGTCCATAGAAGGGCAGCTTCATTCCTCAGGGCTTGAGGTGAGGCAGAACATCATGGTGAAAGAGTGTGGCAGAAGGAAATAGCTCAAATGGTAATTAGGAAGCAGAGAGAGAAACTCCACCTGGTGGAAACAAAATATATCCTCCCTAGCCATGTCCGGAAGAGCCAACTCCTCTAGCCACACCCCACCACTTCAGTCACCACTCAGTTAATCCCTATGATGGAATTAATTCACTGACAGGATTAAGGTTCTATAACTCAATCATTTCTTCTCTGAACCTTCTTGCATTCTCTTGCACATGAGCTTTTGGGGGACACTTAACATCTTAACCATAACAGTTGTTTTTTCTTTTTAATTTATCTTGATTTACTTTCTAATTTTTCTTTTGACTTTTTTCTTTGACCTATTGATGATTTAGAACTATGTTCTTTAATAAAAATTCCAATGGTGTTCTTCATAGAAAGAGAAAAAGCAGTCATGAAATTCATTTGAAAAAATAAGAGGCCCAGAATAGCCAAAGCACTCCACAGTGAGAGAAGTGAAGCTGGAGGCATCACAATACCAGAACCTAAATTATACTACAGAGTTATAGTAATGAAAACAGTATGATATTGGCACCAAAACAGACACAAATACTAATGGAACAGAATAGAAGACACAGAGAACAATCCAAATAAATACAATTCTCTCACACTAGACACAACACCATAAACATACATTGGAGAAAAGATAGCCTCTTCAACAAATGGTGCTGGGAAAACTGAAAGTCTTTATGTAGCAAAATGAACTTGAAATCGAAACCCTGTCTCTCACTCTGCACAGAATTCAACTCAATGTGGATCAAGGAACTAGTCATTAGACCAGAGACCCTGTGCCTCTTAGGAGAAAATGTAGGCCCAACTCTCCATCACTTAGGAACCAAAATCCTCAACAAGATTCCTAAAGTGCAAGAGATGAAATCAAGAATCAATAAATGGGATGGTGTCAAACAACACTTCTTTATAGCAAAAGAAACAATAAAGAACATGAACAGAAAAGATACTAAATGGGAGAAAATATTGGGCACCTCCACCTCAGATAGAACATTAATCTCCAGGTTATGCAAAGAACTCAAAAAACATAACACCAAAAAATATTTAATAAAAACCCAATCAACAAATGGGCAAAGGAACTTCAACAAATGAGTGAAGAAAATGTGATATATATACAAAATGGAATATTATTCAGTCATAAAGAAGAATGACATTATGGTATTTGCAAGTAAATTAATGGGACTGGAGACGATCATGCTAGGTGAAATAAGTCCATTTCCCCCCCAAAAAACCCCAAAGGCAGAAGGTTCTCTCTGATATGCAGATACTAACACAATAAAAGAGGGGAGGGAAGTACAGAAGTTCATTGGATTAGACAAAGGGGAATGAAGGGAAGGGAGGGGAAATGGGAATAGGAAAGACAATAGAATCAAATGAACATAATTTTCCTATGTTCATATATGAATAACTCCACATCATGTTTAAGCACAAGAATGGAATCCTAATTGGAAGAAGTTATGCTGCATGTATGTATAATATGTCAAAATACATTCTACTGTCACGTATATTTAAAAAAACAAATAAAAAGTATTCAAATATTTGTGAAGTTTCTAGCTTTTCTTATGTTGTTTATTTGGATTTTTTCCATTGTTGTTGAGCATACTTTAAATGATTTCAGTCTTTTAAAATATATTGGGTCTTGCTTTAGGCCTGACGTCTTACCTTTTTCTTGGATAAAGATGTTTATTCCACTGGTGTTGAGTGGAGTGGTGTGTATATGTCCATTAGATCTAAAGGGTTAGTGGAATTTTTCAAATATGATATTTCTGTGTTATATCCATTACTCAGAGTGCAGGACTAAAGTATTGTAGTGGAATTTCTTTCTTTCTTTCTTTCTTTCTTTCTTTCTTTCTTTCTTTCTTTCTTTCTTTCTTTCTTTCTTTTCTTCTTTCTATTTTTCCTTCATTTACTTTGGGGTTCTAATATTAGCTGCATAGATGTTTATAATGATTATATCTTCCTGATGGATTGACCCTTTTATCATTATAAAAATGCTCTTTGTCAGCATTACCATATTTTCTCCTTAACGTTGGCTTTGTCTAATATTATTAAGCCACTCGATCTCTCTTTTGATTCCTACTTGCCCATATATCTTTTCCATCCTATTATTTTCAACACTGTCATAAATTACAACTCAATGTTTTATTGTAGTTATTGCTTTGTGCAGTTTTTAAAATAAAATTAAATATTGCACATAAAATTAAGATGGATATAAAATACAGGATAAATTTATTTTTGTTCTTCTTTAGCTCCCTTCACACACTCCTTTATTAGTCCTTTTTATTCATTCATATTAATTTGAGTTACTATGTAATCTTCCATTTTAGGATTTCTTATAAGGAAGGTATTCTAGCAATAAACTATTTTTGTCTTGTTTTTTGAAAAATTTGTTTTTTTTTTCTTTTGGAGAAATATCTTAAATTATTTGTTGCTGTTGGTGGTATTTTAGGGTAGTATTGCTGGATATATAATTCTTGAATGATACTGTTTTCTTTCATGCTGTGAATATATTTTCTATTGCCTTTTGGAGTTCAGTTTTTTCAGATGGTACATCAGCTATTAATCTTGCCCTGCATCTGAAATGACTTTCTCTTCCTTCTTTCAGGATTCTTTCTCTGGATTTCTACTTTTTAATTATAATACGTATATACATACATACATACATTCCTATCTACATATCAATCTCTTTGACTTTAATGTATTTGGATGCATAAGTTTGTGTTCATCAAATTTGGTAAATTTTCAGACATCTCTTCAAATAGTCTTTCTATACATTTCTCCATTCCTTCTGGCTTTTTGTTTTTTCTATATGTTGATATGTTTAATGGTGTCCCACATGGCATCCCATATGTCTCATCGACTCTGTTTGCTTTCATTCATTTTTTTCTCTCTCAGTCACACTGCATAATCTCCACTGACATATCTTCAAGCTTTTGCTTCTCTCTTCTTGTCTGTTTGAAACTGTTGATGAACCCTTACAGTGATTTATTTCCAATTCAGTTGTACTCTACAATTCCAGAATTTCAATTTAATTTTCTTTTATAATTTGTCTTTAGTGATATTTCCTACTTAGTGAGAAATTGTTCTAGTTTTTTCCCTTCTTTTTTAATATGCTTTCCTTTAGCTCTTGAACATAATAAAAATGACTGATTTAAATACTTTATTTGGCAAATCCAGCATCTGATATTCTTCAAGGATTATTTTTATTATTTTTTTTCTTCTTGTTTATGGACTAGAATTTGAAAATTTCATTTCATATTTTGTACATGTTTTTTGTTGCTGAAATATGGACACTTCGAATCATATAATATAGTAACTCTGGAAGTAATAGTCTCTCCTTTCCCCAGAGTTTGTTTCTGTGGCTAGCTGTTGGTTTTTACTTAATGGTCTTTCTAATCTGGTTCTATGTAGTCTTTATTCTATGTTGTGTGTGGCTACTGAAGTTCTTACTTGGTTTTGGTGATCAGTTAATGATGGAAAGAGAATTCCTTAAGTTCCTTGAACCAAGAAATTGGGTTTTCTATATAGCTCGGTGTGTATGTTAAAATACACCTTTTAGGGCTGGGGATGTAGCTCAGTTGGTAGAGTGCTTGTCTGTCAAGCACAAGGCCCTGGGTTCAATCCCCAGCACTGAAAAAAAAAATACACCTTTTATACTCAGAAAGGCAATTGACAACTTTGCCCACTATTCACTCCCTGCTTGCAGAGAACCTCTTGGTCAGTCACAGGTGAGAGCTTAGGGAATTGTCAGTATTTTCTTGAGCATGTGAATGACCCTACATAAATGCCTTCAATCATTCCAGGAGTATACAGAAGATTTTTACATCTCCTTCAATATCTTACTATCTTTCTCTTTTAAGGTTTTGTTGGCCTATTGTTTGCTACAATAATTATTCCTTGCCTCATTTAACTGTATCTTTAGAAGAGTTATCCTTAAATATTTTAACAAATATTATTTTCCCTTGAGAAAAACATTTGGCACTGAATGATCAATAAACATGGGCATTTTTTAAAATTATTTTTTGATTCATTTTATACAAATGGAGTACAACTTTTCATTTCTCTGGTTGTACACGAAGTAGAGTCACATCTTTTGTGTAATCTTACATGTACATAGGGTAATGATGTCTGTCTCATTCCATTATCTTTCTTTCCCCCTATTCCCTCCCCACCCCTCATTTCCCTCTACACAATCCACCCTTCTTCCATTATTCTCTTACATTTTTCTCTATGTCCTCTATTCTGTACCATTGGTCTACCTGTCTATTTCAGTGCCAATACCATGACATTTTTGTTAATATTTCTCTGTAGTATAGTTGAAGGCCTGGCATTGTGATACCTCCTGCATCATTCTTCCTGCCCAGGATGCTTTGGCTATTCTGGGTCTTTTATTCTTCCAAATGAATTTCATGATTGCTTTCTCTATTTCTATGAGGTACGTCATTGAGATTTTAATTTGGAATTGCATTGAATCTGTATAGCACTTTTGGAAGTGTGGCCTTTTTGACAATATTAATTCTGCCTATCCAAGAACATCGGAGATCTTTACATCTTCTAAGGTTTTGTTTAACTTCTTTCTTTAGTGTTCTGTAGTTTTCATTGTAAAGGTCTTCCCCCTCTTTTGTTTGATGGATTCCAAGTATTTTATTTTTTGTGAGGCTATTGTGAATGGGGTAGTTTTCTTAATTTCTCTTTCAGAGGATTCATCACTTATGAATAGAAATGCATTAAATTTTTGAGTTTTGATGTTATATCCTGCTACTTTGATGAATTCATTTATTAGTTCTAGAAGTTTTCTAGTAGATTTTTTGGATCCTCTAAATATAGAATCATGTCCTTGGCAAATAGTGATAGTTTGAATTCCTTTCTTATTCATATCCTTTTAATTTCTTCGGTCTGTCTAATTGCTCTGGCTAGAGTTTCAAGGACGATGTTGAATCAATGTGGTGAAAGAGGGTGTCCCTGTCTTCTTCCAGGTTTTAGAGGGAATGCTTTCAATTTTTCTCCATTTATGATAATATTGACTATGGGTTTAGCATGGATAGCCTTTACAATGTTGAGGTAGGTTCCTACTATCCCTATTTTTTCTAGTTGTTTGAGGATGCAGTGGTGCTTTATTTAGTCAAATGCCTTTTCTGCATCTATTGAAATAATCATATGATTCTTAGATTTAAGTCTGTTGATGTGATGATTCCCAATGGTGAACCAACTTTGCATCCCTGTGATGAAACCCACTGGATCATGATGCACTATAGTTTTAGTATGGGTTTGCATGTAATTTGCCAGAATTTTGTTAAGAAGTTTTGCATCTATGTTCATCAGGGATATTGATTTGGAGTTTTCTTTCCTTGATGTGTCTTTGTCTGGTTTTGGTATCAGGGTGATACTATCTTCATAAAATGAGTTTGAAAGGGTTCCCTTCTTTCTATTTCATGGAATACTTTGAGGAGTATTGGAATTAGTTCTTCTTTGAAGGTCTAGTAGATTTGTCTGAGAACCCATCTTGGGCTTTTATTAGTTGGTAGGCTTTTGATGGCTTCTTCTATTTCATTACTTGAAATAGCTCTGTTAAAATTGTGTATGTCCTCCTGATTCAGCTTGGGTAGATCATATGTCTCTAGAAACCTGTCAATGTCTTTGAGATTTTCTATTTTGTTGGAATATAGATTTTCAAAGTAGCTTCTAATTATGTTTTGCATTTTGATAGTGTCTGTCATGATATTTCCTTTTTCATCATGAATTTTAGTATTTTGAGTTTTCTCTCTGCTTAGTGTGACCAAGGGTTTATTAATTTGTTTATTTATTCAAAGACCCAACTTTCTGCTTCATCAATTTTTTTCAATTGTATCCTCTGTTTCAATTTCATTGATTCTATCTGTTTCTTAATTCTTACAGTCTTCTACTACTTTTAGTGTTGATCTGTTCTTCTTTTTCTAGGATTTGGAGCTGTAATGTTAGGTCATTTGTGTGTGTGTGTGTGTGTGTGGTAAAAATATTCATTTATTTATTAGTTTTACAGACTGCATTTTGAGTCATTGTACACACATGGGGTACAATGTCTCATTTCTACAGATGTGCACAATGCAGATTCATACCATTCGTGTAATCATACATGTACATAGGGTAATGATGTCTGTCTCATTCCACCATTTTTCATACCCCTACCCCCTCCTCCGTCTCATTTCCCTCTATGTAATCTAAAGTTCCTCCATTCTTTCTCACCCCCCAGTCTCCAACCCGATTATATATCATCATCCTCTCATCAGGGAAAACTTTCAGCCTTTGGTTTTTTGGGATTGACTTATTTCACTTAGCATGATATTTTCCAATTCCATTCATTTATCTGCAAATGCCATAATATTGTCCTTCTTTATGGCTGACTAATATTTCATTGTGGGAAACAAAGAAATGAAGGAAACAATAAACCAAGTTAAAAACTCAATAGAAAGCATAATTAACAGAAAAGGTCACCTGGAAGACAGAACCTCAGACAATGAAGACAAAATATTTAATTTTGAAAGCAAAGTCAAACAAAAAGAGAAGATGGTTAGGAATCATGAACAGAACCTCCAAGAAATATGGGACATCATGAAAATACCAAATTTAAGAGTTATTGGGATTGAGGAAGGCACAGAGAGAAAAACGAAGGGAATCTGTTCAATGAAATAATATCCAAAAATTTCCCAAATATGACAAATGAGATGGAAAATCAATTACAAGAGGCTTACAGGACACCAAATGCACAGAATTTCAACAGATCCACACCAAGGCACATTATAATGAAAATACCTAACATACCAAACAAAGATAGAATTTTAAAGGCTGCGAGAGAAAAGCATCAGATTACCTACAGGGGGAAACCAATACAGATATCAGCAGATTTCTCAGCCCAGACCCTAAAAGCAAGAAGGGCCTGGAACAACATATTTCAAGCTCTGAAAGGAAATGGATGCCAACCAAGAATCTTATACCCGGCAAAACTTACCTTCAGATTTGATGATGAAATAAAATCCTTCCATGATAAAAAAAAGCTTAAAGAATTCATAAATAGAAAGCCTACCCTACAGAACATTCTCAGCAAAATATTCCAAGAGGAAGATAAGAAAAATAACAATGTTAGTCAACATGGGGAGGAATTACCCTAAAGAAAGAGTCAATCAAAAGAGAAACAAAGTTAAGTTAAAAGCCCCAAAAAAGCTAAAAGGATAGGAAATACAAGTCATATCTCATTAATAACCCTGAATGTAAATGACTTAAACTCAATGATCAAAAGACATAGACTGACAGATTGGATTAAAAAGAAAGACCCAACAACATGCTGCCTTCAAGAGACTCATCTCATAGAAAAACATGCCCACAGACTAAAGATGAAAGGTTGGGAAAAAGCATACCATGCACATGGACTGAATAAAAAAGCAGGGGTTTCCATCCTCATTTCAGATAAAGCAGACTTCAACCCAAAGTTAGTCAGAAGGGATAAAGAAGGGCATTTCATACTGCTTAAAGGAAGCATAAATCAGCAAAACATAACAATCATAAATATTTATACACCAAACAATGGTGCATCCATGTACATCAATCAGGTCCTTCTCAATTTCAGGAACCAAATAGACCAAAACACAATAATACCGGGGGACTGTAACACTCCTCTCTCACCGTTGGACAGAGCTTCCAAGCAAATATTGAACAAAGAAACCATAGAACTCAATGACATAATCACTGATTTAGACTTAACAGACATATATGGAATATTTCATCTATCAAGAAGTGAATACACTTTCTTCTCAGCAGCTCATGACTCCTTCTCTAAAATAGACCATATGTTATGCCACAAAGCTACTCTTAGCAAATACAAAAACATAGAGATACTACCTTGTATACTATCAGATCATAATTGAATGAAATTAGATATCAACAATAAAGTTAAAAACAGAAACTACTCCAAGACCTGGAGATTAAATAATATGCTATTGAATGATGCATGGATAACAGAAGACATTAGGGGGGAAATTAAAAGATTCTTAGATGTCAATGAGAACAAAGATACAACATATCAAAATATCTGGAATACAATGAAAGCAGCACTAAGAGGAAAATTCATTGCATCTACTTCATTCAACAAAAGAATGAAAAGTCAACAAATCAATGACCTCACATTACAGCTCAAAGTCCTAGAAAAAGAGGAACAGACCATCACCAAAAGTAGTAGAAGACAGCAAATAATTAAAATCAGAGCTGAAATCAATGAAATTGAAACAAAAGAAACAATTCAAAAAATTGACAGAACAAAAAGTTGGTTCTTTGAAATAATAAACAAAGTTGATAAATCCTTAGCCACGCTAACAAAGAGAAGGAGAGAGAAATTCCAAATTACTAAAATTCGTGATGGAAATGGAAATATTACAACAGACACTATTGAAATTCAAAACACAATAAGAAGCTATTTTGAAAATTTATACTCCAACAAAATAGAAAACCTGGAAGACATCAACAGGTTCTTAGAGGCATCTGAATCACCCAAACTGAATCTGGAGGACATACACAAGTTAAATAGATCAATTTCAAGCAATGAAATAGAAGAAGTCATCAAAATCCTACCAGAAAAGTCCAGGACCGGATGGATTCACAGCCAACTTCTACAAGACCTTCAAAGAAGAGCTCATTCCAATACTCCTCAAAGTATTTCATGAAATAGAGAAGGAGGGAACTCTTCCAAACTCATTCTATGAAGCTAATATCACCCTGGTACCAAAACTAGAGGACACATTGAGGAAAGAAAATTTCAGACCAATATCCCTCATGAACATAGATGCAAAAATTCCTAACAAAATTTTAGCAAATTGCATGCAAAAGCATATTGAAAAGATAATGCACCATAATCAAGTGAGTTTCATTCCAGAGATGCAAGGGTGGTTCAATATTCAGAAATCAATAAATGGAATTCACCACATCAATAGACTTAAAGCCAAGAACCACATGATTATTTCAATAGATGCAGAGAAAACATTTAATAAAATACAGCACCCCTTCATGCTCAAAACACTAGAAAAAATAGGGATAGTAGGAACGCTCTTTAACACTGTAAAGGCTATCTGTGCTAAGTCAACAGCTGACATCATTCTAAATGGAGAAAAATTGAAAGCATTCCCCCTGAGAACTGGAACAAGGCAGGGATGCCCTCTTTTGCCAATACTATTCAACATTGTCCTTGAATCTCTAGCCAGAGCAATCAGACAGGCCAAAGAAATTAGAGGGATACGAATAGGAAAAGAAGAGTTCATACTACCCCTATTTGTTGATGACATGATTCTCTATTTAGAAGACCCTAGGAATTCCACCAGAAAACTTCTGGAACTCATAAATGAATTCAGTAAAGTAGCAGGATATAAAATTAATGCTCATAAATCTAGTGCATTTTTATTCACAAGTGATGCATCCTCTCTGGGAGAGATTAGGAAATCTACCCCATTCACAATAACCTCAAAAAATAAAATAAAATACTTGGGAATCAATCTAACAAAAGAAATGAAAGACCTCTACAATAAGAACTACAGAACACTAAAGAAAGAAATCAAAGAAAGTCTGAGAAGATGGAAGGATCTCCCATGTTCTTGGATAGGCAGAATTAATATAGCCAAAATGGCCATACTACCAAAAGCGCTATACAAGTTCAGTGCAATTCCAATTAAAATCCCAATGACAGACCCCATAGAAATAGAGCAAGCAATCATGAAATTCATTTGGAGAAATAAGAGACCCAGAATAGCTAAAGCAATTCTTAGCAAGAAGAGCGAAGCAGGGGATATCACAATACCAGACCTTCAACTATATTACAGAGCAATAGTAACAAAAACAGCATGGTATTGGCACCAAAATAGACAGGTAGATCAATGGTACAAAATAGAGGACACATAGAAAAACCCACAGAAATACAGGTATCTCATACTTGACAAAGGAGCCAAAAACATACAATGGAGAAAAGATAGCTTCTTCAACAAATGGTGCTGGAAAAACTGGAAATCCACATGCAGCAAAATGAAACTAAACCCCTATCTCTCACCTTGCACAAAACTCAACTCAAAGTGGATCAAGGACCTAGGAATTAGACCAGAGATCCTGCACCTAATAGAAGAGAAAATAGGTCCAAATCTTCATCATGTTGGCCTAGGACCAGATTTCCTTAACATGACTCCCAAAGCACAAGAAATAAAAGCAGGAATCAATGATTGGGATAGAGTCGAACTAAAAAGCTTTTTCTCAGCAAAGGAAACAATCAGTGATGTGAAGAGGGAACCTTCAGAGTGGGAGAAAATCTTTGCTACACACACTTCAGATAGAGCACTAATCTCCAGAATCTACAAAGTACTCAAAAACCTTTACACCAAGAATACTAATAACCCAATCAATAAATGGGCCAAGGAAATGAATAGACACTTTACAGAGGAAGATCTACAAGTAGTCAACAGATTTATGAAAAAATGTTCAACATCCCTTGTTATAAGAGAAATGCAAATCAAAACCACCTTAAGATTTCCTCTTACCCAATTAGAATGTCTCTTATTAAGAATTCAGGCAACAACAGGTGTTGGCGAGGATGTGGGAAAAATGGTACACTCATACATTGTTGGTGGGAGTGCAAGTTGGTGCAGCCACTCTGGAAAGCAGTGTCGAGACTCCTTAGAAAACTTGGAATGGATCCACCATTTGACCCAGCTATCCCACTCCTTGGCCTATACCCATAGGACTTAAAATCAGATTACTACAGTGATGCAGCCACATCAATGTTCATAGCTGCTCAATTCACAATAGCTAGATTGTGGAACCAACCTAGATGCCCTTCGATAGATGAATGGATATAGAAACTGTGGTGTATATACACAATGGAGTATTTTTTTTCTTGTTTTCTTTTCTTTTTTTAAATTTACTTATTGATTCATCGAACACAAATGGAGTACAGCTATTGTTTCACTGGTTGTACACAAAGTAGAGTCACACCATCTGTGCATTCATACACAATGGAGTATTATTCAGTCATAAAGAAGAATAAAATTATGGCATTTGTAGGTAAATGGATGATGTTGGAGACTGTTATGCTAAGTGAGATTAGCCAATCCCATAAATCCAAAGGCCAAATGGTCTCTCTCATAAGTGAATGATGATGCATAATATGGGGTGGAAGGGTAGCAAGAATGGAGGAAGGATAGATAGCATAGAGGGAAGGGAGGGATGGGGTCGGGGTGGGGGGATAAGAAAAATAACAGAATGTGTGACAGACATCATTGCCCTCTGTACATGTGTGAATGCACAGATGGTGTGACTCTACTTTGTGTACAATCAGAGAAACAATAGCTGTACTCCATTTGTGTTCAATGAATCAATAAGTAAATAAAAAAAATTCCATTGTGCATGTATAGCCCAGTTTCTTTATCCATTCATCAATGTTTATAGTAGCTCAATTCACAATAGCTAGATTGTGGAACCAGCCTAGATGCCCTTCAACAGTTAAATGGATAAAGAAACTGTGGTCATTTATTTGTTGACTTTTTATTCTCTTATTGAATGTACTCCATGGAATGAATTTTCCTCTTAGTAGTGCTTTCATAGTGTCCCAGAGATTTTGATATGTTGTATCATTGTTTATGTTTACCTCTAAGACCTTTTTAAATCTCCTCCCTGATGTCTTCTGCTATCCTTGCATCATTCAATAGTGTATTAGTCTCTAGATTTTGCATAGTTTCTATTTTCAATTTTACCATTGATTTCTAATTTCATTCCATTATGATGTGATAGAATGCAAGGTAGTACCTCTATCTTTTTGTATTTGCTAAGAGTAGCTTTGTGGCATAATATATGGTCTATTTTAGAGAAGGATCCATGTGCTGCTGAGAAGAAAGTGTATTCGCATGTTGATGGATGGAATATTCTATATATGTCTGTTAAGTCTGAATTATTGATTGTGTTATTGAGTCCTATGATTTCTTTGTTTAATCTTTGTTTGGAAGATCTGTCCAATGGTGAGAGAGTTGTGTCAAAGTCACCTAGTATTATTGCGATTTGGTCTGTTTGGTTCCTGGAATTGAGAAGGATTTGTTTAACATACATGTTTGCACTATTGTTTGGGACATAAATATTTATGCTGATTTATGCTTCTCTTAAGCTGTATGAAATGTCCTTCTTTATCCCTTCTGACCAGCCTTGGCTTGAAGTCTGCTTTATCTGAAATGAGGATGAAACTGCCACTTCTTTACTGAGTCCATGTGCATGGTATGCTTTTCTACCATCCTTTCACCTTTAGTCTGTGGGCATCTTTTTCTATGAGATGAGTCCCTTGGAGGCAGCATATTGATGGGTCTTTCTTTTTAATCCAATCTGCCAGTGTATGTCTTTTGATCGATGAGTTTAAGCCATTTACATTCAGGGTTATTATTGATATATGACTTGTATTCCCAGTCATCTTGGCTTATTTTTGTTTTTTAACTTGACATAGTTTCTCCTTTAATTGGTTATTTCTTTAGGGTAATTCCTCCCTTTGCTGACTTACATTGTTGTTTTTCATTTCTTCCTCATGGAATACTTTACTAAGAATGTTCTGTAGGGCAGGCTTTCCATTTGTAAATTCTTTTAGCGTTTGTTTATCATGGAAGGATTTTATTTCATCATCAAATCTGAAGGTAAGTTTTGGTGAGTATAAGATTCTTGGTTGGCATCCATGTTTTCTCAGAGCTTGAAATGTTGTTCCCTGGCCCTTCTAGATTTTATGGTCTGGTCTGAGATATCTGCTGATATCTGTATTGTTTCCCTTCTATATGATTCTGATGCTTTTCTCTCACAGTCTTCAAAATTCTACCTTTATTTTGTATGTTTAGGCATTTTCATTATAATGTGCCTTGGTGTGGATCTGTTGTAATTTTGTACATTTCTGTTATATAAGCCTCTTGTATTTGATTTTCCATTTCATTCTTCATGTTTGGGTAATTTTCTGATATTATTTCATTGAATAGGTTATTTATTCCTTTCATTTTTATCTCTGTGCCTTCCTCAATCCCAATAATTCTTACATTTCATTTGTTCTTTTCATGATATCCCATAATTATTGGAGGTTCTGTTCATGATTTCTATCTTCTCTCTTTAGTCAACTTTGTCTTCAAGATTAAATATTTTGTCTTCATTGTCTGAGGTTCTGTCTTCCAAGTGATCTAGTGATGCCTTCTATTGAATTTTTAATTTGATTTATTTTTTTCCTTCATGGATTTCTGATTTTTCTTAAGAATCTCTCTTTATTGAAATGATCTTTTGCTTCCTGCATTTGCTCTTTTAACTGTTTATTGGAGTGATCATTCATTGTCTGCATTTGCTCTCTTTTCTCATCCTATGCTTCATGGATCATTTTAGTTATGTGTATTCTGAACTCCTTTTCTGACATTTCTTCTACCATGCTGTCATTGGATTCTATTAATCTAGCATCTTGGTTTGTTTGGGACACTTTCTTCCCCTGTTTTTTCATGTTGTTGGTGTATCTTCCCCTCTAGCAGTGTGGATCCAAGGTATTGCAGTTTCCCTCCTGCATTCCCCCTGCATTTTTATATATTCAAGTGTTAATAAATTTTGGAGCAATTAGCACCTTTATATGTATTTTATTGTTGTCTTCACTATTTCTTGCTTTAGTGTCCCTGCAGGTTTCCAATACCCTACCTTATAGGGGGAGATCAATATTAGCAGCACACAATACGAACAATATTGCTGCCTAACCCAAATAGCCCCTATTAAGATATTAACAGTATTGTCATAATATACGGAGATGATGAGTTCGATTATTATCTACAGCATAAACAATAGATTTGCAATAAAGTCCACAATTTCTAATGTGGAGAAAGGGAATGGGGAGGGTTGTAGTATGTAATGCTAATGAGATAAGAGGTGAATACATGGAGGTACTAGATCATAAGACAAGTGAAAGTAGAATCAAAAGAACTTGGTTGTTAGCTTGAGAAAAGGGAGAAAGAGACTCAAAGGAAGCAGATAAGAGGAAGATAGAGATTGAGAAAAATGATACAAAATAGAAAAGTAGGAATAATAGCGTTGATAATAATAAAAAAACTACAATACTATAATATACTATTCAAACCTCCCAGTCTTCAGTGCCCTTATGCATGAAAGGTAATTGATAATGTGGTGACCCAGGATGTAAGCTGCCCCATAAGCCATGATGGGGGACAGAGGTGTCCTCATGAGTTGATAGATAGGGAACTGCAGCACAGCGCTGAGTCCACGGAAGGCACTGGAGATCCGTGGGCTGGTCCTGTGCACGGCAGTGTTGGAGTTTCATGCGGGCTATGCCTGGGTCCAAACATGGGCATTTGAAAGGAAGCCTTCCAGGATATCACTAGGCAGTTCAAACAATGAAAATCCTTTGGATATCATGTCCCTTATGTTCTCTCCAGGACCATTAAAAATAGCTCTTATCTTTAAGTCTGCTACTGACCTAGAAAGTGGTGATAAGATTAGGGTAAATCAAAATGTCCCAAAGCTCAAGATAATTCAAATATTTTTCTTGCATAAACACTTCCTGAGCTGTAAATCATTGGTTGGCTTTCAGAGTTTAGAAAAAAGTTGATTTTGTCCATTTTTTTCCATTTTTTTTCACTGCTTTAATGGAGAGAAAATCTTTCAGAGATCCTTCACCTTCCATTTTTAAGTATTCCTGCATTTTATATAGTCAAGTGTTAATAAATTTTGGAGCAGTTAACACCTATATATGTATTTTATTGCTCTCTTCATTATTTCCTGTAATTGATTATTTGAACTAGAATAATTAGGTTGTCAGGTCGCCAGTCACACTTAGAGAAATATTTTCTTAAAGTCAACAAGAAATTTTGGAAACTGAATGCAAGATCAAACCTAAAATGAAAATTTGCAAATTCATCTCTATTTTCTTCAGATGTAGAATGGTTTTGGTTTAGGACTTTGAACATACAACATCTTTATCCTAAATGATCTCATTATTACTTCTTGGAGAAACTTGTGGGAAATTGAGTGCATCAGACACTGCAGGAACTGAAATCCAGGGCTCATCTCATCCTGTTAGTTCTGTAACCTGTTAATTGCCTTGTGCTTTCATTATATACAGGAATAAAGAAAAAAAGTTTTCATTGCTCTAATGGAGTGTCAATTTTCAGAAAAATGAAATGAAGAATATTATCTTTCCTTTGGCTTGAGGTGAGCAAGATCATAGATAACACAGCTCTATCACAGATGAACTTTGAAAGGTTAAAGGAGTTAGAACTGCTGCAATTTTTATTAGCAAAGCTCTGTTGGCTGCAGCATGAATGCAAAAGTGGCTGAAGTGTCCTTCCTGGAACACTTTGCTCTGGCTCTATGCAGAGGACTAACAGAATAAGACAAGCTGAGATTACTCAACTAATTGCCTAGAAGCTGAGAATAGCTAATCAGACCAAATGATCCTCTATGGTCTAACCCTGGCATGAATAATTGGAGGAGTATGTGTTGAATGATGATTATCTTGAGGTGCTTATGTGTGTGTAATGATAAAATTTAAGGCCCTGTCTTTGGACAACAAAAAAGGTCTAAAACAATAATAAGCCAAGTTTATGGAACCTCAACAATCAGGGAGGCAAACCTATGAGGCTAAGCAGTGCCTTCTCCAGATTTCACTGATAGCATGCACATTCTTCAGAGGGGAATGCATATGAATTTATGAGTATTTCAGTTTGAATGAAATGGCCTCACTAGTAGATGTTGGAAATAGATTGACCATAATGTTTCCAGGCTCATGACTTCTATGTGGGAGACTTAGGTATAGCTCCCCATGACCACCTTTGGTGCATATCGATGAGCTTTGTAGCCAGGAGTTTAGTATCCAGTATTAGTGTAACTTACACGCAGGCTTTTCCAGATTGCTGCCCTATCACCCTCAACCCTGCCCAGGTCTCTCACTAGGCCCTGAGATCTGACACCTGCTCTCCCTTGCCCTCCCACATCCTGTGTTCATTTACCTCATCAAAGGTGAAGCCTAGAGCTCTTTTCTAATACTGGTAATAATGCCAGATTCAAGGTTCTTTCTGGCTGTCCTTGCCATGGGCCCTGGCAAAGGACGAGGCTGCAAAGCCCAGTGGAACCTGGGTGGAGTCAGGAAACTGATCTCATCCACCCTTCCTTGCCTAAGTTCCAAGTGAAGAAAGTGGCAAAGTACATGTGGAACAAAGGCAGATTAGGGGCTGCTGAGCATGATGTTCCAAGCAGAGGCAAAAGAGAAATCTTGTGCTATGTAAAAGCATTGTGCATGGACTTAGGACTTACTAACTTGGTGGGTAACATTAAGCACATTCCCTCTCTGAATCTGCACTTTGTATATGTAAAACTAGATGTCTGGGATATGTTATGAAGTTTATTCTTACCTAGTAGTTCGGATGGAGGCTGATCCCCCATCCTCCACAATATTGACGAGGCTTCACAGTTGTGCGTTTTGGAGGTGTTATTACACAGTATTTTATTCTTCCCTGTGTGGAAGATAACCACTGTAACTGGAAATCCCACGTTGGCAATTTTCTCAGTACAGGTTGCATGTTTGTGAGGTCCATCTGCACATGGCAGCACGCCTGGCATACACATCCCCTCCTCAGTCACTCCTGGGGTGAGAGAGTGGGTGAGAGCGAAGGTGATTGGGAATGTGCCTCTAAATTGCTATGGGACTCAGAAGCACTTGATCCCATGGGTCTGTCAGCCATAGCAATTGGGTAAAGGAACTGGGAACTGAGTTCATTCTCACAGTTTTTTTTTTTTTTTTTTTTTTTGGACATATCAGAACACATAGTTTGGTTTCTTTTCCACAAAAAGACAAAAACAATGTTATGTTTTGTAAACCATTCCAGGTGCTTAATTTACTCTTGCAGGGAAGGCACAGAGAGGAGTCCTAAACTTGCCAGAGTCTGGGAAGATAAAAGAATTGCACAGAAGTTAAGGTCAGGAAAGAGATCAACCTCAAATAAGTCTTATCTGTGAAATGGCAGGAACAAGTCTCAGCCAGAATAGCAGAGCCCCAAGGAGAGTAGGGAAAGGAAGCGGCTGGAGACATTTTAGAACAAGAGCTGGTATCCCTTTCCTGCTGCTTACACTGCCATGGTGTGTGGGTTGCATTCACAAAGCAACGCTGGCCACAGTGTAGGACGCTTCATCCCTCTTCCCATCTGCCCCCTGCTTTTCTGCCCTTGTCTTCCCAACCTAATCTTCCCTGGACGGAGTCCAGTCAACCACATCTTCTTCTCCCGATTTCCTACATTGACCTCCAACTTCATTTATTTCAAATCTATTTCCAAAATCCAAAGATAAAACACCCTCCAAACAAGATTTTCTCAGCACTGTTTCCACTCTGCACTGTCCATAAGCCTTGTCCCCAGAGCTTTTAAAAATACCCATCTCTTAGCCCACAAGCAAGACCAACTGAATCACAGTCTCTTGGAAGCAGAGCAGCAGCAACAGTATTTGTTTTTTTAGTTCCCCAGTGTTTCTAATTTGCAACTGGTGTTGAGAATTTCTGCCTTAGAAATCAGCACTTTGGGGAGAAAGGCTAGTTTTGCCTCATCACTGCTTCTATTTGATCTCTGCTGGCTCCTGCAAATTCTATGCCCATTTTGTGCTTCATTTCCAATTTCTTCCACATTTTCTCTTGCTCTGCTTTCTTCTCCTTTTAACAAAGAACAGGATCCTGACAGATTGAGTGTAAGAGAAGGTTTTGGCAGGTACACTTGTCTACCCAGCATCCCTCTTCTTTGTCACCAGCCCCCTTTTCTAGGCCAGTCATCAGCTCCCAGGAATAATGAGTTCCAAATCCTGGCCAACGTTTAGGGCCCTCAACTGCTCAAAATTTGGCAACTTGATTTTGCTTTGATTATTTTGTACATTTATTTATCTTTGGACTCTTAGTTTCAGTGGTAGTTCTTTGATCACCAATTTAAAAATTGTTAGACTTCTTGGGCTGGGGATATAGATCAGTTGGTAGCATGCTTGCCTTGGAAGCACAAGGCCCTGGGTTCAATCCCCAATACTGCAAAAAAGAGTTCTTGGCTTAAAACAATGTTAATTTATTATTTTACAGTTCTTATGTTATGACTCCTATGTAGGTTCCCAGGCCAATATGACGGGATCAGCAGGGCTACATTCTTTCCTGGAGTCTCTGTGGGTTGTGGTGCGGATATCCATCCATGTTAAATCTCTATCCACGGTCAAGAAAGGATCTTAGTTTTTAAAAGTTATATGGTTAAGCAGCTAGGGATGTGGCTTGTAGCATGTGTGAGGCCCTGAGTTCAATCCCCAGCACTAAAAAAAAAAAAGTTATATGGTTAAATTAGGTCCACATGGTTGATCCAGGGTAATTTTTCCTTTTAAATTCTGTAACATTACTCACTTCTGCAAAGTCTTGTTATACAATGTGAAATTAAATATTGACAGGTTCTAGGGTTTAGGGACTGGGAATCTCTGGAAGAGCACTATTCTTGCCTACCAATTTCAACCTGGATTTTAGTCTTGGCAGAATTTGCAGCGCAGTTACTGATGCTTAGTAGGGTCTCAGTAACAGCTTGCTAGGTGTATGGATGGATGTTAGGTGAGAATGTTGCCTCCAGTACTTGGACCTGAGATTTTGCAACAGATTTTGCTTGGTTCATTGCTCCCTCTGCTCCCACAGGTTAAGCATTTCTGTTCTAATCCCAACTCCTGGTAACCCAGCCTCCACACCCAGGCCATCATCTAATACCAGTGCACCCACATGCCAGTCCTTTTGGGCAGAAAGATCATGTTCCCCACAAATCTGGCCAACCCGGAGTTGCTGAGGGTCGAGGCCTCATGATATGGATCATGAAACACCAAGGTGATTGTATACAATTTACTACCATTCTTTGGCTTCTTTCCTAAATTATGAAAGTGGACATCACAGTTAAGTCTACACAGAATTTAGAAATCCATTACTAAAGCTCACAATCTTCATCTCAGATTTATTGGAGGTCTTGATGCTATGCAGAAAAAACTGGTAGGCTATTTGATTCAATAAACAATACAGTGGAAGAGTATTGGCTTGTTCAGGCAGTGTGTCAAATGGAGAAATTCCAATTGCCTCTGGCAGGGTAGAGGGATTCTGGGAACTGTGGGGGCTCACAGGGCACAAAGCAGCAGCTCTCTAGGAGGGTGTGTTTACATGGTCTAAACGGAGAGGACATAACCTCCCTTCAGCTCCTCTTTCTCTCTCTTTTTAATGCTTTTCACAATGCGTATTGATTTTCCCCTCCAGACAGTCATTCATTCGCTTAACAAACATTTACTGAGGATGTCCTGAACATCAGTGAGCCAACAGACAGTGATCCTTGCCCCACAGGTGTTTTATTCTCAGGCTAACATTTTTTGCTAGATCACAGGGGAAGGAAGGACACACCAGACTCAGCCCCTACCTCACCGAGTTTATGTGCAATGGTGGAAATAGGGCAGGAGGCAACCAGGATCACAATAACACCTGACATCATTCCAAGATGAGTCCATGGGGCCGGGAAGGAACAGGGTAGAGGTACCCTGGTCAGCCCAAGGGAATCAAGATGACTGGTGGACACTGAAACCTGAACTGAATCTGGAAAGGTCAATGTTCTACAGCAACAAGAGGCAGGGGAATTCAGAAGGAAGGGATGCTGTGTGCCTGTGGGTGGAGGTGAATGCAGAATGAGCGTGAGGTCCAACGCATGCTTTCTGTCACTGAGGCCAGGCTGACGCGGACGGCTTGATGGCTGCCTGAGGACAGTTGGGATGAGACACCACCACCAGACGGGCTGGAAGCTTGCGTTTTTTAAAGACTTGCTTCATTTCTTCCGTGGTGTTGTGTTTATGAATGTTAACTTGTAATATTCCCTTATTATCTCATTAATGACCTTAGGACCCTCCTCATATAGGTGAGGTATATGTTCTCTACTTTTGTCTTTGTTAATCTTGGTAGAGACATGAAAATGTACAGGAGAACCAATTTTTTGTTTCTTTTTCTCTTGTGTTTTAAATTTTATTGATTTTTAATTTTTAATTTTTTTTAATATTAATCAAAACTTACTTAAGAACAACTTCCTTTTTTATATTTCAATATTGAGCAATAATAAGAGAAAAGAGTATGATTACAGTCAGAATTAGTCTATCAAAAACTTATGCTTGATGTTAACATGTTTACATGCAACCCAGGTTTTTTTTTCTCTTTAGATTTTTAAAAGTAAGGTATTTCCTTTTGCTTGCTTTAGTTTTATTTTTCTAGGTTTTGTTTTTGTTTTCTTTTAGGTTGAAACTTAGGTTACTAGTTTGAGACTTTTTTATTTCTAATGTAAACATTTTGTGCTATCAATTTGCTTTAGCTTCACCATAACAATTATCACTATGTTGTATTTTGACTGAATTTAGTTCTATCTATAGTTTATTTTATTTGAGAAATTGTGTGAAATGTGAAGGGTTGGAAGTGTGCTGTTTACCTTACATGTTGGTGGTGGGATTGTGAATTAGCTGTCATGAGAAATCTTATAGGGGTGCCTCAGAAAATTAAAAATAGAAATACCACATGACACAACAATCCTACTGCTGGTTATGCATCCAAATGATATGAAATCAGAATGTTGAAGAGACATTGGCACTCCATGTTTATTGCCAAATGCCAAGATGTGGAATCAACCTGAGTGTCTGTCAGTGATGAATGAATAAGAAATTGTGGTATATGTACACAATGGAGTACTATTCAGTCATAAAAAGAATGAAATCCTGTTGTCTGTGATAACATGGATGGAACTGCAGATCATTGCACTAAGTGAAAAAAAACAGGCACAGGAGGACAACATCACATGATCTTGCATATGCAACATCTAAAAATGGTGATCTCATAGAAGATGAGAGT
>JAJEJO010005643.1:347495-405168 GCA_020662805.1 Glaucomys volans | reverse complement strand
AAAAAAAAAAAAAAAAAAGAATGAAGGAAAGACTTCTGTCTCTGGCAGTGCAGTGGATAGTCTGCAGTGGATAGTTCTGCTTCAAAACAACTATGTCTTGCATAAAAACTAATTATTTTGTTTTGAACTTCATGGGGTTGAATAGTAAATATACTAACAACAAAATAAATATATGCTTAATGCAGAAAATGGAGATAGAACAAGGATTGCCCTGAGGACAAATGCTAATATTGGCATTAAAGGCTGGAGAGTGGAGAGATGGAGGAACTCAGTCTATGAATTTCCAACTGAAACGGAAGGTTCAATGTCTCTGGCTCCTTGCCACCCCCTCTGCAAACACACACACACACACACACACACACACACACAGGTGGATATTCCGTGGTGGAAAACATCCTCAATGTAGGTCTCCAGGCATCCTTCAGAGTAAGGCCAAACACAAGTTCACAATAAGAAATATAAGAAAACAAACAGCTGGCATACCTCAGTAATAGAGTGCCTAATCTGCACAAGGCCCTAAGTTCAATACCACAAGGAAAAAAGAAATCCACCATATTACAGAATCAGCAGAAACAATAAATGGCAGACTTAACCACCAAGTTCTTCAGAAAATGAAATTAATAAAGAATACAAAATATTTTGCATTTTTAATGTAAATCAAAATAAACAAGTAACAAGAAAACATTCTTAAAATTGAGCAGATAAATGTACAAAAGAACCAAGTAGAAATTTTAGAATTGAAAAATGTGTTGGTAAAACCCAAAACTCAGTGGATGAGTTAGAGAGCAGATTAAACACCCCTGAAGAGTTTCAGTGAAATGAAAGATAGATTGAATGAAATTTCCCAGAATGAAGCACGGAGAGACAAAGAGATGGAAAATATGAAAGAAACATTAAGCAATATGAAAGACAGAATGAGAAGATCCCATACTCATCTAATCAGAGTCCCAGAAAGGAAGTGGCGGAGGGAAGAATAAGCACTATCTAATGAGAAATAAGCTTGGGATTTTCCAGAGCTAATGAAAAAAACAAATTCACAGATACAAAAAAAAAGAAAAGAAAAAAATTTCAGATGCCTTGCAGTGAAACTACAGAACACCAGTTTAAAATCAAGCAAAGAAAGAAAATTTTCAAAATGTCATCCTTTCAAGAACAAAGACATTTACATGAAAACAAAAATGAAAATGTTGGATGGAGGGTCATTAGCTCACTGGGAGAGCACTTATGTAGCATGCATGAGACCCTGGATTCAATCCCCAGCACCCCCATCACACACACACACACAAATTTACTATCATCAGGTCTATGAATTATAAGGGAACTTATAAAGGATAAACTTCGAGAATAAGGAAAATGACCATAGAAGGCAAGTCTTAGATACAGGAAAGAATGGTGAAAAACTGATTTTCTTTTGTGTGTGTGTGTGTATGTGTGTGTGTGGTGCTGGGGATTGAATCCAGGGCCTTGTACATGTGAGGCAAGCACTCTACCATCTGAGCTATATCCCCAGCATAAATGGAATTTTTTGTGTGTGTGTGGTGCCGGAGATTGAACCCAGGGCCTATGTGCTTGCGAGGCAAGCACTCTACCAACTGAGCTACATCCCTAGCCAAAAAAACTGATTTTAAAAAAGTTGAATTTAAACAAACATTACCTCTAGAAAATAATTACAAACCAAGCTCAGAGGCACACACTTGTAATCCCAGTACCTCAGGAGGCTGAGGCAGGAGGATCACAAGTTCAAGGCCAGTCTCAGCAACTTAACAAGACCCTGTCTCAAAATAAAAATTAGGGCTGGGGATATAGCTCTGTTGGTAGAGCACTTGCCTTGCATGTACAAGGCCCTGGGTTCAATCCCCAGCACCACATACATACATACATACATACATACATAAATAAATAAATAAAAAGACTTGGAGATGTAGCTCAGTGGTAGGGTACCTCTGGGTTCAATCACCAGTATGCAAAAAATAATTAATTTAAAAATTATAGTGGTTTTTAATTTGTAACATTTAAAGAAAGAACCAAAATATTAGAAAACAGCAGCATGTAAGTTAGAGTATGACAGAGTTAAGATGTTTCAAGATTGTTCTAAAAAGAGTATGTAGCCAGGCGCAGTGGCACATGCCTGTAATCCCAGTGGTTTGGGAGGCTGAGGCAGGAGGATCATGAGTTCAAAGCCAGCCTCAGCCACTTAACTCAGTAGCAGAATGCCCCTAGGTTCAATATACAGTGCCAAACAAAACAAACAAACAAAAAACTTTTCTAAAAAGAATATAAGATGTAGTTTTGTACTGCCCACAAGCTGGAACTATACTTTCCAGAATTCCCTTCAATAAGGAGTTCCCAACTGGCCATAAGAGAAATTTACAATGTGATTTAGAAAGTATAAATGAAACAGCAACCATTTTCATCCTCTGAAAGTTAACATAGGGCACCAAGCACTGTGGGGGCTGGTGCACAATGCTGCTGATTTAGTAGTCCACCATATTGGCATAGGGCAGCATCTGTCCAGAATGCCTTCACCTCCCACTAGTCTTCCTTCTTCAACTTCTTCCTGGGCCAGGTGTGTATACAGCTATTTGACAAAGGACACCAACTTCTCCTGAAGGTTATTCATATCATCAGGATTGGTGGTATATGCAGGTTTTAGGTTGTCTCCATGGGCTCCTATTTGTCCCTCTCTTCCCCACTGCATGTCCAGTCCTCTGATTACCAGCCAGTAACTTCAGGCTCAAAAACAGATGCAAAGATAACAGTCTTGCAGAGTTTATAATTATGGAAAATCTAAACCTTAAAAAAATCCTTATGCTATATCATGCATACTAGTTCTACTTCTCTGATCCAAACTTGACTGATGTAGATACAATAACAAAAAACTGAATGAGCTAATTACAGATAAGAGAATTTCAGATGAAACACACATACTTTTTTAGATGGATAGCTACATAAATAATAAAGTTTTAATTTGCCAGGAACATTTTTTTTAAATATTTTTAGTTATAGACGGAGACAATGCCTTTATTTATTTATGTGGTGCTGAGAATTGAACCCAGTGCCTCACACATGCAAGGCAAGTGCTCTACCACTGAGCCACAACCTCAGCCCGCCAGGAACATATTATAATTCTTAAATTTGTATTGACCTAATAGAATTTCCAGAAGAGAAGGTGACACAACCCACCATATTAGATTTTTGAGTATATTATTATTTTAATTATGCAAACTTATGAGGTACAGTGTGATAATTCAGTACATATGTACCATGTATAATGATCAAATCAGGAGAGTTAACATTTCTCCTTATTTGTTTAAATTTCTGTTTAACATGTAACAAATGTAGACCTTTATGGGTTTCCGTGTAATACCTCAAGACACGTGTACAATAAGTACTGATCGTATCAGGGCAACTAAACTTTAACACAACACAATTACTGATAGGTCAGTGAGATGCCCCCCCCACAAAAAAAGACAAAGATCTAAAACACTTGAAAACATAATTAATACACTTGATTTATTGAATATAAATAGAATGCTGACCCTTTAGGTATAAGCATATAAGGAATACTATAAAAATTGACCAAGCACAAGTCCATAAAACAAACATTTATAGAATTTGAAGATTGACAGCATGCAATACAACTCAACTCTCAATGCAATTTAATTACAGATAAGCAACAAAAAGACATTAAAACATAATACACAAAAATATCATTCTAAATAATGGATCATAAAAGAAATCAAAACAAATAGAAAAATATTCAGAACTAAAAAGACTGTACATAAAAACTTGTGGGGTGAAGCCGGGCGTGGTGTCGCACGCCTGTAATCCAAGCGACTTGGGAGGCTGAGTCAGGAGGATCGCGAGTTCAAAGCCAGCCTCAGCAACTTAGCGAGGCCCTGAGCAACTCAGTGAGACCCTGTCTCTAAATAAAATACAAAACAGGGCTGGGGATGTGGCTCAGTGGCCGAGTGTCCCTGAGTTCAATCCCTGGTAACAAACAAACAAACAAACAAACAAACTTGTGGGGTGAAACAGAAGTTATAGAGAAAAACCTGTAGCTCTAAATGCTTGTCTAAGGAAAGAAAAAAGGTGAAATATTAAGGAGAAGAGCATCAGATTTAACAAGAAAGAGTGGAAAAAAACAGAAGAAGTGAAAGAAAATAGAAGAATAGAGGTAATAAGAATAAGCAAAAGTTAACTAAAGATTCAACAAGACCAATAGTCAAAAGTTGATTCTTTGATAAAATAATAATATAGACAAATCTCTAGAGTGATTAATCAAGAAAGGATGAGTCACTAACAAATAAAAGAAGGGTCTAAGCAAAGCATGGTGGTGCACACCTGTAATCCCAGTGACTCAGGAGGCTGAGGCAGGAGTATTGCAGTTTTAGGCCAGTCTCAGAAACTTAGGCCCCAAACAACTTATCAAGACTCTGACTCAAAATTAAAAATAAAAATAAAAGATTGGAAATGTCGCTGAGTGGTTAAGTGCCCCTAGGTTCAATTCCTGGGACAAGAAAAAAAAAACTATCTTTAATTAAACAGTTATGTACCTCCAAATATTCAAGGATTCAAGGAACAGTTTATTTCAATCTTCCAGAGAACAGAAGAAAAGAGGATGCTTCCTAACCAATTCTATGACGCCAGTATAACTTTGATGCAAAACTAATAAAGAACAGAATAAGAAAAGTATACATAAATACAAAAGCCAAAATTCTCAACAAAATATTGGCAAACTGTATCTAGCAGTGCATAAAAGTAATGATCATTATCATTATTTTTATCATTATCATCTATATCTATCAATATAGAATGATATGTATTTGTTTCACAAATGCAAGGATAATTGAACATTAGAAAAATGAATGCCATTTATCACATTAATAGATTCAGGAAGAAAAGCCACAAAATGAATTCAAAATACATTAAAATGTGCAAGAGAGATACTGGAGGGGTAACAGAAATATTCTAAAACTGGGTTGTGGTGATAGTCAACTCCACAGACTCACTAATACTTGAATTGTACACTTAACAGAGTGGATTTTATGGTATGTAAATTATACCTCAGTAAAGCTATTTGAAAAAAAAAACAGAAATAGCAGTTGCTAAAATCCAATATCCATTTCTGATTAAAAAAAACAACTTAGCAAGTTGTTTAGAAGTGAACTCCCTAACTTGTTAAAGAATGACATGACATACACCAAAGAGCCAAGGGTAGTGGGGTATGACTGCAGTCCCAGCAACTCAGGAGGCTGAGGCAAGAGGATCAGAAGTTTGAGGTCAGTCTCAGCAACTTAGGGAGGCCCTAAGCAACTTAGTAAGACACTGTCTCAAAGTAAAATATAAAAATAAAAAGGGTTTTGGATGTGGCTCAGTGGTAGAGCACCCCAGGTTCAATCCCCACTACTGAGAAAATGTATTTTATATATAAAACACCTAAAGCATACAGCCAACATCACTCCTATTGTTAAATATTAGCAGAATTCTTTTTAAAATGGGGATAAAGGCAAGGGTTTTAATTAGTGTTTTCGCTGCTGTGACTAAATGATCTGACCAGCACAATTATGGAGGAGGAAGGGTTTACTTGAGGGCTCATGGTTTCAGAGTCTTCATTCATAAGACGGCTCCATTCCCTGGTGCTCCAGGTAAGGCAGAACATCATGGTGGAAGAGCATAGTAGAGAGAAGCAGCTCACATCACAGTAATCAGGAAGCAGAGAGTCTCTATTCTTCAGATACAAAACATATACCCCATAGCCACGCCCCAATTCCCACTTCCTCGAGCCACACCCTACCGCTTCAACTAATCCCATCAGGGATTAATTCACTGATTGGGTTAAGACTCTTACAACACAATCATTTCTCCTTTGAACCTTCTTGCATTGTCTCACACATGAGCTTTTGGGGGACATGTGTCATATACAAACCATAACAGCAAGGATGTTTATTATCACTACTTCTATTCAACATTGCATTAGAGGTCCTAACCAGGACATGGAGAAAAGAAAAATAAAAAGACGCAAAGAAAGGAAGAAATAAAACTGTCATTATTTATAGATGAAATAATTAGTGTGTATAGAACCTACATATTATTAGAATAAGAAAATTTAGAAAGTTGGATGAATATTAGATCAAAAGGCAATCACATTTTCTTATATAAACAACATGTTTAGGAAGCATAATTTTAAAAATACACATTTATTCCAGTAACAAAAAATAAAAGAAATAAATCAAACAATGTGTTCATAACTGTATGGATAGCCAGGCTCAGTGGTACAGATCTGTGATCCTAGTAACTCGCTTCACTAAAGCAGGAGGATTGCAGGTTGGAGGCCAGCCTCTGCAATTTTAACGGGGTACTGTCTCAAAAAATAAAAAGGACTGGAGATGTGACTCAGTGGTAAAGTGCTCCTGGGTTCAATTCCCAGTACCAAAAACAAACAAACAAAAAACTATATGGATAAATCTGGGTGTGGTGCACACCTATATTTCAAGCACTCCAGAGTCTAAGGCAGGAGATCACTGAGTTGAGGCATTAGAGACTAGCCTGGGAAACATAGTGAGACCTGGTTCAAAATAAAACAAACTAACAAAAAATCATGCATGGTGCAGTAATACAGGCCTGTAATCCCAGCAACTCAGGAGACTGAGGCAGGAGGATCATAAGTTTGAGGCCAGTCTCAGCAACTGAGCAAGACCCTCAGAAACTTAGTGAGACACTATTTATAAATAAAAAGGACTAGGGATGTAACTCAGTAATAAAGCGTTTGGTTCAATCCCCAGTATCCTCCCCAACACACACATAAAAAGAAATGTAGGAGTAATATTATGAAACTTTATTTAATACTTTAAAAAATACTTAAATACCCTAACACTGGAAAAAAAACAAAATAAATGAAGATATATAATATGTTCATGGATAGAAAGAGTAACAAAGATTTGATATAATCTCATTAAAATCTTAACAGGATTTTATAAGGAATTTGACAAGAGCAAAGGCCCCCAAAAAATAACAAAAGTAAATCTGAAGAAGGGGACATATGCAGATATTAATGTTTATTATGAAGTTATTGAAATCCATAAAGCATAGTATAAAGATAAATGAATTAAAAATGAAATAGAATACATCAGAAATAGACCTACATATACTTGGAAACAATATATAACAAAGATGTTTGAAAATAAAGCTATAGAAAAATGTATCAGACTTGGGATAGCATTAAAAATCTGTGGGGAGCTAGGCATGGTGGCACATACCTGTAATCCCAGTGGCTTAGAAGGCTGAGGCAGGAGGATCTTGAGTTCAAAGCAAGCCTCAGCAAAAGTGAGGTGCTAAGTAATTCAGTGAGATCCTGTCTCTCTAAATAAAATATAAATAAGGCTGGGGTGTGGCTCAGTGGTTGAGTTCCCCTGACTTCAATCCCCAGTACCAAAAAAAAAAAAAAAAAAAAAAAGTATGGGGAAAGATAGACTACTCAATAGGAAAATTGATTATCCATATGGATAAAAGTAAACGTAAGCCCTAATTCACTGAACCCCAAAAATAAGCCCTGACAGATTAAATATGGAAAATAAAACTGTCCAGCTTTTAGAAGAAAATACAGGACATACTCTCTGTTATCTGAGATTAATATAAATTCAACTGTATAAATTAAGAACTTCTAGCCAAGCGTGGTGGCACACGCCTGTAATCCCAGCACCTGGGAGGCTGAGGCAGGAGGATCGTGAGTTCAAAGCCAGCCTCAGCAACTTAGCGAGGCCCTAAGCAACTCAGTGAGACCCTGTCTCTAAATAAAATACAAAATATGGCTGGGGATGTGGCTCAGTGGCCAAGTGTCCCTGAGTTCAATCCCTGGTTCCAAAATAAATAAATAAATAAATAAAAATTAATTAATTAATTAAGAACTTCTGTTCATTTAAGACACCATAAAGAAAAAGATTGAAGCCACAAACTGAGAGATTTGCAACATGTAACTGATTAATATATAGCATAAATAAAAACCATAATTCTCTGAGTTAAAATTGAACACGTATGTGTTTTAAGTCCTTCCCAAAACCCTCTAAAACTATAGTAAGTGAATGTTTAAGACATAAAGTCATAAAGATGGTGAGAAAGAGGCATAATGGCAAGAAAATTTTGAAAGATGAAATTTACAGTAGATAAATAGTAACTGATTTAACAGATCTGATAAATCTGAATCCAAAGCCAGCAATAGAAAACCCAAGACATAATTAAATTTAAAACTACAGAATTTCCAAAAGGCACAGGAATTGGTAATCCTAGGCTTCTCTGGAACTGAAGATGGGACAGGACTGAGGCTAAAGTAAGGATTATTTTAAAGCCTTTAAGAAGCAGTTAAACCCACTAATCCCCCCTTCTACTCCACGCCAAAGGGTAACTGCCTGCCTCTGTCTCTGCAAAGTCACAGGCTTATTTTTGGCATGGATCTCAACACTGGAAATACAAGGTAAGGGCAGGGTACCACGCTTAAAAACAGGTGAACCTCCATGTGCTGAATGCTAAAGCCCCCAGCAGCCCTCTTCTACCTAGGCTCTCAGAACACTGGCAGCTTGGTTACTACTCTCAGGCCAAAGATTGAAAGAGTCTTCTGAAGAATCTGTTCAGCCCAAGATGAAAGATGTACAGACACTGACATTGGAGGGTTTTTTTTTTTTTTTTTTTTTTTTTGGGGGGGGGGGGGAGGGAAGGTGGATACTAGGGATTGATCCCAGGGGCACTTGACCACTGAACCGCATCCCCAGCCCTATTTTGTATCTTATTTAGAGACAGGGTCTCACTGAGTTGCTTAGCACTTTGCTTTTCTTGAGGCTGGCTTTGAACTCTTGATCCTCCTGCCTGAGCCTCCTGAGCCTCACGATCACAGGTATGTACCACCGTGCCCGGCTAACATTAGAGTTTTTAACAAGAGTTCAGCTAGGTCATCCCATGGTGATTCTGACAGTGAACAAAGCCCACCCACAGCTCAAAACCTTCAATAAGCTCTTTTAATCTGCTACATGTGAACATAAGCAAAGACTGCAGACCTTTGAGGAAAGCCTCTAACAGAAAAATCGATGATGTCTATGAGTTCTTCTAAATGACTGCTTTTGTATTTGTGAGGAGTGTGTATATGTCTGAGTGTATAGGGTAGGTGTACATGGGTGTGCAAGGCTCAGAGGAGTGCTAAGTCATTGGATCTCTGCACTTATGTCTCCCATATTCTGTCCTCCACCTACATGGGAATGACTGTGCTGGACCTGCCCACAGAACAATGTAAGCTGAGCCAAGCACAGTGGTGCATACCTGTAATCCCAGCTACTCAGAAGACTGAGGCAGGAGGATCACAAATTCAAGGCAACTTAGTGAGACCTTGTCTCAAAACAAAAAGTAAAAATGGCTAGGGATGTCAGGTCAGTGGTAAAATGCCCCTGGGTTTAATCTCTAATACTGCCGAAAAACAAAACAAAACAAAAAAAGGAAACAAAACAAAACAAAAAAACAAAAAAACATGATGTCAGCTGAACACAGATGATCCCAGAAGCCCCTGAGCTAAGGGATTTTCCAGGTTGGCTGAAGGTCTGAAAACCAGCAGGTCTCAGCCCTGGTCAAGAAAAAGGAAGCCTCTGCTCTTAAGATCATAAAAAGCAGGTGTTGGTAGTAGTGTTACTATCCCAGCACCCATTAGGTAGTAGTCCATTTTAAGGAAGCCCTTCCTAGTGTTTGACTTTGCTGGGTGTCCCATACTTGTGACCTAGCTGCCTTTTCAAACTAACTGCCTGCAGAGACCTGTGGGCCCAAACCTGACTGCCCTCAGCTAAGGACAAGGGGGCCCCAAAGGAAGGTCTTTTTCTGGGTTTCCACAGATATAGCCCAACCAGGAGTGATGAGCTGGGATGAGGTGAACATCAAGAAGCAGAGAGACATAGGGCCCAGACCAAGAACAGAAAAAAGATCAAGATAGGATGAGAACCAGGACAGAGGAAGGGTTAGGGTCAAGGAATATACTGAGACATGATCAAAGTCACAGCAGAATCAAAGTTGGTCAGAGACAGCCGGGCATGGTGGCGCATGCCTGTAATCCAAGTGCCTTGGGAGGCTGAGTCAGGAGGATCGAGAGTTCAAAGCCAGCCTCAGCAACTTAGTGAGGCCCTTAGCAACTCAGTGAGACCCTGGCTCTAAATAAATTACAAAATAGGGCTGGGGATGTGGCTCAGTGGCCAAGTGTCCCTGAGTTCAATCCCTGGTTCCAAAAAAAAAAAAAAAAAAGTTGGTCAGAGACAAGTAATTAAATTTTAAAGTAGATGCCCCACCAGCCCCATCCTTCAGCCCCACCTAATGATGCAAGATTCCCAAAGAGCCAAGAAACCTGTATAAGGGCAGCTCCAGAGGCCTATTGGCCCTGTTAGAAGAGACTCAGGCCCTGCTCCCAAGTAGCACATAATCCAGAGAACAGGAACATTCAGCTCTGACCTTCAAGAGCTCCCAGTCTGGAAATGACAGAAATGAGAAGGTCAGAAAACCAATCTGACTAGGAGCAAAAACCTGGCTCAAAGCCCCAGCCTCAGATGGAAAAAAAACGAGGAAAAAATAATTCAAACAAGAAACTGTGCCAAGGAATAAAGACTGGCATAGGAATCCCTCTTGCATAGAGAGGATGATTGGGAACCTGCCAGAGCTGACCTTCTCAAAAGGGGTTGGATCTAGGTCCGGCAAGGACCCAGGTTGGAGTCTCTACACACCTAGCCATTTCTCCTCTCTCCCCTTGCCCAGGGTCTAACTCAGACTATGGAGCGCCACGTGGACCCTGAAGCACTGCAGAAGATGATCAAGTGTGCTACCCAAGACTATGGCTATAAAAGTTCCATATCGGGTCATCCCTACTTTCCTGAGAAGTACTGGCTCTCTCAAGAGGAAGGTAGGGCCTTCACTCTTTACCCTACTCTGACCCCAGAAGAGACACCAATAGTGACCTGCAACCTGTATTCCACCCAGTACCTACACCACTCCAACTTAACTCTCAATCACCTGTCCTGACCCGAGAGGAGATGAAGCAGGCCCTGCTTTGGGGAATTTCCCTTTCTGGAGGAAAAAAAACAAAACAAAACTGGAAAAGCCCTGGGTCTAATCCTTAGAGAGATGGAGAGAATATTAACCCCCAAAACACAAATCCCTCAAATGTTCCAGAGGCTACCTTCTCCCATCTTCTTAGCAACACAGCTCCATTTATTCTCTCCATTTCTCCTGCATCCACTACCTCTTTCCCTCAACTTGTAACATTTTCTAATTTTTCCTGCCTAAAAATTTTCTTGTTCCTGTCCTTCACAGCCAACATTCCCAGAAACACAGTCAATATCCATTGTCTGTACTTCCTCACCCCTCCTTCATACCCTTGATGAGAAATTATCTTTCCTCTTTGCTTAAGTGTTTAGGATCTGTCTCCCAGTCCAATCCAAGAGGCCAATAGTCTTGTCTAACTGATAGCTGTGCCCTCTCTCTCAAGGGGCTTCAGAGGTACCAGTTTTCATAAGTATTTGTTGAATACTTATGATAATTACCAACTGAAATTAAGAGTTCACATTTCCTACACTTAAACACTAAAATTGCACTTGTGTGGTCCTAACTTCCAAATCCATTTCAGTGTACCCTCTGAGACCTACCCTACACCTACCCTGAGCATTTCACTCTTCTGATCACTCTTTACCTCTTGAGACTACATCCTCATTTGGCTTCTCTGATGTCTCTTGTGTACACACTATAGAAACATGGGGTTCTTCAGGGTGCTATTGAGAGTCCTTTTCTCTCCCTTCTCCTCCCCCAATATCAGGTTATCTAACCCATAGCTTTAATTACTGGTAGTTCCACATTTCCAGCCTTAACTTCTCCCCAGAATCCCTCTCATCTTTACCTGGATATGCCCAAGCTCCTCAAACTCATTATATCTAACCCATCAATTCAGAACTCCAAATCCCAAGATGCCACACCCTCCCCTCACCCACCTCCTCTTCCTCTAGGACCTCTTTAATCTTGTCTCTCAAATGTGTTCTTTCACACTGCTGGGGAGTGAATTGCAGAGGATCTTGTAGGTCAGTCTTAGGTGATGAGGACAGTGTTACAATATTTTAACTAGGGAAGTATCTTGGTCAAATTTTTATTTGAGAGCTTCTATGTTGAGGTTGGATTATAGAATTTTAAAAATGAGGCAAGGAGACCAGCAGGCTAATCATAATAGCTTTTTTATGTGCCAAGCATTGTTCTAAACATTTTATGTAGGGACTCTTAATGGTGCTCAGTGGTAGAGCACTTGCCCAACAAGTACAGGGCCCTGGGTTCAGTGCCCCAGTATAAAAAAAAAAAAAAGAAAACACAGAACATATAAGTTTTATATAGATTAACTTATTTAAACCTCATAACAACCCTATGATATATTATCACCCCATTTTATTTTATTTCATTTCATTTTATTTTATTTTATTTTATTTTTTGGGTACTGGGGGTTGAACCCAGGGGCACTCCACTACTGAGCCACATCCCCAGCCCTATTTTGTATTTCAATTGGAGATAGGGTCTCACTGAGTTGCTTAGTGCCTTGCTAAATTGCTGAGGATGGCTTTGAACTCGTGATCCTCCTGCCTCAGCCTCCCAAGTGCTGGGATTACAGGCGTGCGCCACTGCACCCGGCTACCCCATTTTAAAGTTGAGAAAACAGACAGGAAAATTAATTTGGCCAAGCAAATAATTGACAGAACTGAAATTTGAATCCAGGCAGTCTATTCTGTTAAGCATGACATTACTTCTAGTTTAAGGCACTACAGAGATAAGGAAGTTAAATCATGGGGAATGGGCTCAAGAAGGGGATAGATTCAAACAATTTTAAGGAGAAAGAATAGACATATCTTGGAGCCTGGATGTGGAAGATGAGACACACATAATTGGGACAAGTACCCATTTCCAGGTTGGCTCATTCAAAGAGAATAGAGCCAGGATAAAGAATGATAGGCACAATGGACACAGACCTCACACAGAAGCCTGCCTTAAGTGGGACATGGGTTTCATCTCAATGTCAAAAGACAAATGAGGGGCTGGGATTGTGACTTGGTGGCAGAGCACTTGTCTAGCATGTGTGAGGCACTGGGTTCAAATCTCAGCACTGCATTAAAAAAAAAAGTCCATTAACAGCTAAAAAAATATTTTAAAAAAAGACAAATATGGCCAGGACAGGCTTGGTAAGTCAATAAGGATCAGCTCTGTGCTGGAGATCAGAGAAGGAACTTGTTGGGGTAGAGGCTGATCCTAGGTGAGATAAAGAATAACACTGACAACTCCCCTCCACTCCCATGAAGAAGAAAAATGCCTTCCAAGCTACCTGGGCAATGACCGGTGCAGCTCATGGAGGACTGGACCTTACAACAGCACCTACTGCAACAAGTATACCACCTGCCTTCCCCGACTGCCTAAGGTACCTAACTGTGCCCACCACAAATGTCTGGGGTTTGGGACACACACACACACACACCACCTCTCAACAAACATTGACTGATACTTCATCATTAGTTCCTCATTCCTTTCCCACCAACAGTGTGCCAGGGCTCTTCCACATCTGTGAAACTAGGGTTTGCATTCTTTAACTAAAAAGGGAGGCAGGAGCTGGGTCCCAATCTCTGATCAGGCTCTGTGGGGACATGGCTGGTGTGCATCCTTGGTCTGCTACCTTCTCCAAGCTTACCAACTGATCCAATCCCCACTGGTCTGGTCACTGTGACACAAAAGCTGACCAAGGAGTCAATAATAAGCTGGATCTTCTTGCTCCACCTTCCCCTCCCTTGTGATGTGAGCAAACAGCAGGACAGCAAGGCTACTCAGTAGCAGTGCAAACACAGGAGACTCTTCCCAGGAAGTAGGAGGGAATCCTGCCAAAGGCCCAGGTGGTTGGCAGGAAATGTAAGAGGACCCAAAGGCAGAGCAGAGGTGTTTAAGTGTAAGCTGATTGCAGACCAAACATTTTGAATTAGAACTTCCTCAAGAATCAGAACTTTTCACAAGTTCCCGCAGGCGATTCTATTGGTAAGCATTATTGAAAGTCCTCTGTTAGACACCCAGACATACTAGACAACGAGTGGTAAAATCATACTGAGGCAAGGTTGTCAGAGGTCCAGGCCAAAACCCCTCCTCCATCCACAGCCCTTCAACCCTAGCCCCGCTCCCGCAGGCGGAGAAAACGCGTTGCCCAGCTAGGATCCCGAACAGTCAACCCTGGAAAGTAGGGGGAGCTGCTGAGTGGCGGGGAAGGGCGCGGCCTAGCGACAGGTTTAGGTGTTCTGAGAGGGCCCCAGAAGGACGCATCTCTTCCGGGTCAGAGCTTGAGGTAGCATGTGTGTCGTTTCCAGGAGGCCGGGATGGAGACTGTAGTTCGAGGAGTGCCGTTGGTGTGCCCCCCTAAGCCGGAGCGCCTCAATGCCTATGGTAAAGGGTGGTGGCAGTGGATAGAGTGGTTATTGAGAGGGAAGGGGGAGGCCAGAGGAGGTCTGGACGGGGACCTGGAGAACAGAGCAGAGGCCGAGGATCCTGAAGAAGGTGTAACTGTGTCTCTATTTGTTCGTTTTGTCTCTGCCTCCCCTTGTCTCTGACCCTGCCTTTTCTCATCCTCGTGTCTCTGTCTTTGGGACCTACGCTCTGGACCCCCGGGCGCAGAGCGCGAGGTGGTGGTGAACATGCTGAACTCGCTGTCTCGGAACCAGCCGCTGCCTCAAATCACTTCCCGCTGCGGGTGCCTGGACCCGCTGCCAGGCCGCCTGCCTTATCAAGGTTACCAAAGCGCTTGCTCCGGCCGCCACTACTGTCTGCGTGGGTTGGACTGCTACTCCATTGGGGGACCTTGCACCGAACGCCGCCTGCGGCCTTTGTGCCCGGAGCTGCCGAGTGTAAGGTTCGCAGGGCTCTGCCCGCCTCTGCCGGACTCCGCCCCCAAACGAGCCGGGCCCCAGAGCCTGCCAAACCTGGCTGCACGCGCTGCATCCCACCGTATTTCCAACCCAGTCCGGACTCCGTGCCACCCCGCCGGCCTACAACCGGGTTTCTCAGTTTACAGGGCCCCAGAAAGCAAGTGAACAGCTAAGGCAGAGAACCTTCAGGAAAGATTTACCCCAAGTCTCCGACCCTGTCCCTCCCGAACTGCGGTCAGGTGAACCTGTGCCTCTGTTTTCAGGAGGTCCTGCCGAAGGGTTTTTTTGAGGATCCGAAATCCTGCACATCAGTCCCATCCTTTTTCCACACGTTAGCCCTGACTCCTACCTGGTCACCTGGCCCTAGAGACCCGGGTTCTAGCCTGCAGAATGCCATGTTCTTCCTGGGTCTCGGGTCACCGTCAGTAGAGGGTGGGGTCATTGCTGAGGGCTAAGTGAGCAAAGAAATGACCGTCTCACCAGAGCGGCCTTGGCCTCTGCGTAGCCCCTTATCACCTCTGGAAATAGACATTCTTGTGTGTTACTGCTAAGGAAAGGCTCCACCGCACAGACCGAGTCCAGACTGCAACAGCGCAGCATCCGTCCTGTAATCAGCAGAGCCTGCAAGAACTCCTAAGTCTGTGGTAGTTTAGAAAGCTGTGCAGAGAGGGTCCTGAGCCCTATCCCCAACCCCAGGGTCATTCCGCACCCCCTCAACCCCCACCCCCACCTCTCCTCAAGGCGAGAGAGCCTGATTCGATGTGCGAGACAGGGTCCTATTCTTCAAAAAGGTACAGAGGCGAGGCTTAGTGGCATATGTCAGTAATCTCAGCGACTCGGGAAGCAGAGGCCAGCCTGGGCAATTTAGCGAATTTATTAATCTCAAAATAAAATATAATGAGGGATGGGGATGTAGCCCAGTGGTAGGGCACTTACTTAGCACATGCAAGGCCCTAGGTTTAATTCCCTATGCCAAATAAAGGAGATGGGGCTAGGAGGTAGAGGGAGGCGTGGAAAAAAACTTAAGTCTCTAGGGGTCTCAGAAAAGCTGCTGGGAAAACTGCTGTACCACTGAGGGGACTTGGGGGGGTCCCAGGCCCTCAACGACTGGCCAACCCACCCCAGAATCCCGCGTGCACCATCAGTGCCCGCCCTGAGTGGCAGAAACGAGACCTTGAGAGGAGGGGACTTTCAGGGGACTTCCCGGAGGCGGCACCGCTGTGGGGTCTTGAAGGGCAAGGAAGGAGGGGAGGATCCTCGCATTAGGATTGATACCTGAAGCGTCTCCCAGGTGCTGGCCTGGATTGTGGGGGATACTAGAGTATCAAAAGACCCGATTCCTCCCTGCCCACCGCTTCCTCCCCCAGGGGTGTTTCGCCTTACGACCACCGGCCCGGAATGCAATGTGCTGTTACAACTCCCCCGCCGTCGTACTACCCGTGTCCGAACCTTAGGTAAGTCTGACGCACACACGTTCATTTACACACGCACACTGGAGACCGTTCCCTTAGTGCCGCGGAGGTCGAAGGAAGGAACTAGCTGGCGTGAAACTGTCCGCTGCGATGCAACGACAGGAAGATGCCACCAGGAGGAGCTAGTGGCATGGGGAAGCCAAAGCTGGCAAGAGATAAAGGACCCTAGGAGATGGCAAGGCCAGTATTGAGGGATTATAGTTGGCAGTGGGTTGAGAGTCAAAGGCGTTGAATTTCGGGCTTTCCACAGAGTTCGAAGACTTAGGAGTGTGTATTGGGTATCAGAAATTTAACAATAGAACCTGAGGTGAGGAGGTCAATGTGGGTTTGGTTAGTGCTAGAAGTAAAATGTTGGAATAATGTTAGCATAAAGATTTAGAGTCAAAAGTTCACCTTGATACATGAAGGTCCAGAAGGGCTGACCCATCTCTCCCTACAGATGGGACACCAGTCACTTCAAGAGGACCGGTGGTCCCCAGAGAAACAACTATATCGTCCACCCTGAGTTTGTGTCCGAGACCTATCCTAACTACTGTTGTGACTACCATTGCTGGTAGAGCCCAGGCTGGCCAGGTCAATGGGATGGAGCAATAAATAAACTCTCCACCCCAAATGCTGTCTCTTGTGTCCTTATTCAGCAGGATCTGGAAGTAAGGTACCAGTTTGCCCAACCTTGAAATCTCCCTACTTCCATCTCCCTATTTCTGAGTACCCTCCTGACACATAACAGTAACCCTATTAGCTGGTGTCCTCCTCCCCTCCACACCAGAGCCTCAACTAATGGGTCCACATAACCATGCTGGGAGGACCCATCACCCCCACAAAGACCCTTCAACTGACAGCTCCCCAGTATGCCCCAAACTTAGATGCTGGCCTACATCTCAGAGGACCAGAATCATCCTTTCCAAGGTAACAGCTGTATTTACACTCAAAACATTTGCTCCTTGCTCCTGAAGTCTCCATTACAGCTTATGAAAAGTCAGCTCAGACACCTTGCTGCCCTTACCCACCCAAGTCTAAAGGGTCCAAAACATAATTTTGGAAGACATCAACAAAGACCGGTTTCTCAGTCCCTCAGGGAGCAATAGGCGGGGTGTTTTGGAATCACCAGAGTCTTCAGGATTATCCTTCATCAAAGATAGGAGATCTCGGAGTCTTGCACCATCCCTCACTCCAGGGAAAGGGTTATGGCCGAGGCACACGCACCTCTCCAAAGCACAGGCATTTCTAACTAAAGGCTGTCACTAGGAGGACCTGACCCTATAAATAACTAGGGTGGGGAGGTGCACTGGGAGATGGGCTAAAATACTGAGCAGAAACCGGTCTTCTCAGTCCCTGACCTTGGACTGGTTCAGTGAGAACCGACAGTTCAGGCCACCTGGCTGTTTGGAACTACAAGCTCCGTCCATGGGGCCCTTGATTGGAATCATCCTGCAGTGGGAGCTTTCCAAAATTGCACTCCTTTTTTTTTTTTTTTTTTTTTTTCCCCTTATGAGAAAACAGAGCTTTATACTGTTAAGGCCCTCACCGCCCCAAACCTGGAAGGGACAGAATCCCAAAGGCCAGCCCTGCCCCTTTATGCTGAGGCTTATTTTCTCTCATAATTTCCCCAAATCTAGCCTGGAGGTGCAAGAACCCCAACATTCTGCAGCTGCTCCTTCAGAACTACATTACCCAACAGGCCTGGGGCAAAGCCCCTCCCGCTCGCGGGTAAGAAATGGCCCAGCAAGGGCGGGACCTCAAACCCGAGACGGAGCCCAGAGGCACGGAGGCGGGCCTGAAATGCCAGTGGTTAGGCGCAAGACCTGAAGGTGGGGGCCAAGGGGTGGGGCTTAAGGTCCTCTTGATAATAAGGGGGAGGTGTCGGGCACTGGGGGCGGGGCTGGAGCCAGAGGCCCTAGAGAGGCTAGACGACTGGGGCGTGGACGAGTAGTCCAAGGGCAGGGCCGGAGGAGGGACTCAGCTGTGCCCAGCAAGGCAGCGCCCAGCGCGGCGGGGTGGCAATTCAGTTCCTGCTAGTGTGGAGGGGATCTGCAGAAGGATCCCTTCACTCTCACCTTTACGCGGAGGTCACAGCCGTGAGTGAGTCCAGCGGAAGGACCTCGGGACGATGCAGGTAGGGGGACTGCGGAGGGAGCACGATTTCTGAACTTTCGCTCCTACAGAAGAGTAGGTGGAGCGACCCAAGACACCTGGGCCCCTCCTCAAGTCCCAGGTTGCCAGCAGACGGCAGGTCCCTTGACCAACGTCTACCCCTTTGGATAATGAAACTGCGGTGGGGCTTTGAGAGTGGGTGTGGAGTATTCCAGGCTGTGTAGGTGCAGTCACTCGATCCTCACAGATCCTGCAGAGGAGG
This sequence comes from Glaucomys volans, assembly GCA_020662805.1. Taxonomy (NCBI): domain Eukaryota; kingdom Metazoa; phylum Chordata; class Mammalia; order Rodentia; family Sciuridae; genus Glaucomys; species Glaucomys volans. The sequence goes on along the minus strand of JAJEJO010005643.1, from coordinate 386,398 downwards.
GAGATAGGCCGGATCGAGTTGCCTTTGACATTTCCACCCGCCCCATCCCCCAACTGTGTCTGACAAACGTCTCTGGAATGACCCCCTTCTCAGTTGAGCCGGGCTGGTCTCTCTCCCTCAGACCAGACCAGGGGCTGGAAGCCAAGACTGAGGTTGAATGTCGAGCGGGAAGAGACCCAAGATGGCCCGCCCGCAGACCCCACTTACTTAGCATTAGCCTGTGGTTGGCCAGATGGTGGAGGCGGCAGATTACAGGGGTCTCTAACTACATCGCACCCGAACCACAAGAGTTCCTCCCCCGCAGCCCTGGTACCAGATATCATTAAAATTGTCCCTTTCAAAGAAAAATTGTCCCTTTCCCACCTTTAGAATCTTTCTGGTTGGCCTGAAGCAAGCCGCAGCACCAACCTTTAAAAGACAGGCCTCACCATGCCCCTGCCATATGATGGAAGCCTGTCCCACCCTGCTGTGCATTTCAGGTAGCCAAGTCAGACCATTATCTCCCATCTCCCAAAATATGCTGTGGAGGGTGGAGGGAGGAATTTGGAAGCAGACTTACTACCTGGGTGACTTTGGACAAGCCCCTTTGTCTCTCTGAACCACTGTTTGGTCATGTGTAAAATGTACAGTAACCTAACCTTCCTCTGCTATTCTATATTGTTAGGGTTGGATGTTATGGTAGCATTTGGGAGACCAGAATGATGCCCAGCAGAATGGGTGCCCAGGTCAGTTGGCTCCTGCCTGTCATCAAAGAAAAAAAAAATTTTTTTGTACTGGGGATCTAAGCCAAGGGAGCTTTACCACTGAGCTATATCCTCAGCCCTTTTTATTTTTTATTTTGAGACAGGGTCTCACTAAGTTGCTGAGGGCCTTGCTTAATTGCTGAGACTGGCCTTGAACTTGGAAATCCTCTTGTCTCAGCCTCCCAGTGGATGGGATTACAGACGTGGGTCACCTGACCCAGCATCAAAAAACTTTAGAATTCAAAAAAGTTAAGACTCTCAGAACCCAAGTGTTAGAAATGGCTTTTGAGGCTTTTGAGGTCACTAAGGTAGGCTCTTCATACCTCCCAGAGTAATGAGATCAGGCTGAAAATATAAAGTTTTGAGGATGAGGTGGTCTCTGTCCTATTTAAATATGAACCCTCTCACCTGTTACCTTAGTGCTCAGAAATGAAGTCATGGTTGCCTTAAATGCTATACATTTATATTCATTCATTTAAGGTGAATGGTCCCCTAAAGGCTTCTCTGGGTTCCGCTTAGCTCTGAGGTTATCAGAAAAGGCCATTGCATGCATTTTCCAGGAGGACTTTCTAACCTGTACCTATAGGAAGTGGGGAGCAAAACTTAGTTGTGTGGACTTAAAGGAAGTGAAAGAGGCTGTTCTAGACCAGGGAGACTGAAAGCTTAGGGAATTAGGGGGAGGGAGCAACTTGAGGGAAAGGTATGGGAAGTGTTGTGTATTGACATCTAGGATCAAAATTCTGATCTGCACCTGGCATTCTTGATAGTTTCTGTGAGAGGAAGCTGGAGGAGTTGAAGAATCAAGAATCTAAGTAGTTCCAGCATTTCCTTGGAAGTCGCTGGAGACAGAGACAGACACTGGCATCTGGAAGGAGGCTAATTACTGTTTGCCAGGCTTCCTCCCCCCACCCCCCCACCTCCCTAGCTGGAGCAGCTAGGTAGCCAGCTAGCTGGCAGCCTGACTACCTGTTTGTGCACATAGCTGGGGGTGTTTCTTTATTGAACTCTGCCCTGAGGGTTGGGACAGAAAGGATCATTGACCTTGAGCAGCTGACTCAGACACAAACTTTCCCCCAAACCTGTGTTTCTCTGCTGTCATATCCAGATGTTTAGCATATAGAATGTGAAATTTTATATGTGTGGAGGTGGGTATCTGATCCCTGGAGAGCTTGTGGGTGGAGGAGAGTTACCAGGCTGAGTTGGTGAAATCTTCTGAAGCAGGTGGCCTGAAAGATTTAGGTTGTGGGGAGAATGAGCTTAGTCACAGGACAGGCCTGGCTGGAGTTGGAATCAGGAAGGTAGCTAAGGAATGTCTTGAACCTTGATTTCAAAGCTTACACATCTGAATTTTACCATGAGCATCTCTTAAAGCTAAGGATAGATGTGGTTTGATAAGTGCTTTAGAAAGATCACTGTAGTTGCTGTAAGCAGAAGACACTAGAGGAAAAGAAGTTGGGGGAAGGGAGACCTACGGGGAAGTGTTGCAATAGTATAGGGGAGAAGTGACAGTGCCCAAACTAGGGTAGAGACAGCACTACAGTGGGTAAGTGGTAGAGATAAAGTTAGGAAGCAGGTGACCCACAGATGTTATGCTTGGAGCAAAGAAGGAAGGTGGGCAGAAAAAAGGAATTGGTGGTTAATGACTTATGACTGAGTGGGATTTGATGGCAAAAGGACTGATTTGAGAAGGCATGTTCTGACCCTACTTTCCTGCCCGCCTCCCTCTAAACCAAGTCTTGGGACTGAGTCTGGCTTTGGATTATCTTCTTTAATTTCAAGATGTCATCTGGCTTCTAACTCAAGATCAAATTCCATACTAAAGCTGTCCCCTCTGGGTACAGGGAAGCCATCCTACTGCCCTGTTAAAAGTCTCAAGGAACTGAGGCAGTGGCTTACCCCTGTAATCCAAATTACTAGGTCTGCTGAAGCAGGAGGATTACAAATTCAAGGCCAGCCTAGACAACTTAGTGAGGTCCTGTCTATAAATAAGTAAATAAATAAATAGGGCCAGGGGTATAGCTTAGTGGTAAAACACCTCGGGGTTGAATTCCTGGTATGGGGGTTCTCAAGGAATGACTGGACCACATCCCTCTCTTACCATGACCTTGCCTCTAGGAGACAAGACCCTCTCTAGTTCCATCCCTCTTAAGCCTGAATTGCTCCGTGTGTGACCTAGGGAGGCCTGACTTATCCTATGATCCAAGACAGCACCCTGACCCTCTCTGGATTTATTTCTCTATCAGGAAAAGGGGGAGGCATGCCATCTGCCAATTACATGATTCTCCCCATTCAGAGTCTTGACTCATTTTGGCAGGAACTGGGGCCCATGAGAAAGGATAGGTAGAACCCAGGCAGACTGTCCTGGTAAGCCACATCTTTGCTCTTCATCAAGTCTTTAGGTTCCAGCACATTTGCAGTATCCATTGTGCTACAACAAATGGAAATATTATTGAATGAGAAAGCTCAGTCTCTCCTCTCCGCCCCCCCAACCCTCCACCCCACCCCCCTTTCAGAGTCCTGCAGATGGGCTTGGTCGAGTGGACCCACTACTGGCTCTTTCCCTAACTGGAGACTGATGCCCCAGAACGTTCTAGAGAAGAGCCAGGCCTACCCCCGCCGCCGTCCTGGTTGCCACACGGGCCATAAAAGCCCCGAGGCTGTTGAAGCTGCAGCCATGTACACCTTCCTGCCCGACAACTTCTCGCCCGCCAAGCCCAAGCCGTCCAAGGAGTTGAGGCCGCTGCTGGGCTCCGCGGTGCTGGGGCTGCTGCTGGTATTGGCCGCGGTAGTGGCCTGGTGCTACTATAGCGCTTCCTTACGCAAAGCTGAACGCCTTCGTGCGGAGCTACTGGACCTCAACCGTGGCGGCTTCTCCATCCGCAACCAGAAGGGCGAGCAAGTCTTCCGTCTGGCCTTCCGTTCAGGAGCGTTGGACCTCGACTCCTGCAGCCGTGACGGTGCCCTGCTTGGCTGCTCTAGCACTGCGGATGGGCGCCCCTTGCACTTCTTCATCCAGACTGTGCGACCCAAGGACACCGTCATGTGTTATCGCGTGCGCTGGGAGGAAGCAGCTCCGGGGCGTGCGGTGGAGCACGCCATGTTCCTGGGCGACGCGGCCGCACATTGGTACGGCGGTGCTGAGATGAGGACGCAACACTGGCCCATCCGCCTGGACGGCCATCTGGAGCCGCAGCCATTCGTCACTAGTGATGTCTACTCTTCTGATGCGGCATTTGGGGGCATATTAGAGCGCTATTGGCTATCGTCTCGTGCAGCTGCCATCAAAGTCAACGACTCAGTGCCGTTCCATCTGGGCTGGAATGGCACTGAGCGTTCGTTGCGGCTTCAGGCACGCTACCACGACACGCCTTACAAGCCGCCTGCCGGCCGCACAGCGGCACCTGAGCTCAGTTACCGGGTGTGCGTTGGCTCAGACGTCACTTCCATCCACAAGTACATGGTGCGGCGTTACTTCAACAAACCATCGAGGGTGCCAGCGCCCGAGGCCTTCCGTGACCCTATCTGGTCCACGTGGGCGCTCTATGGGCGTGCTGTAGACCAGGACAAGGTGCTGCGTTTCGCGCAGCAGATCCGCCAGTACCGCTTCAATAGCAGCCACCTGGAAATTGACGACATGTACACGCCGGCCTACGGCGACTTCGATTTCGACGAAGCCAAATTCCCCAATGCCAGCGACATGTTCCGCCACCTGCGAGACGCTGGCTTCCGTGTCACGCTCTGGGTGCACCCATTTGTCAACTACAACTCGTCGCGCTTTGGCGAGGGCGTGGAGCGTGAGCTGTTCGTGCGCGAACCCACCGGCCGGCTGCCAGCGCTTGTACGCTGGTGGAATGGAATTGGCGCGGTGCTCGACTTCACGCGCCCAGAGGCCCGCGACTGGTTCCAGGGACACCTGAGACGCCTGCGCTCGCGCTACGCTGTGGCCTCCTTTAAGTTCGACGCGGGTGAGGTCAGCTACCTCCCGCGGGACTTCAGCACCTACAGGCCGCTGTCTGACCCCAGCGTATGGAGCCGGCGCTACACTGAAATGGCTCTGCCTTTCTTCTCACTGGCGGAGGTCCGTGTGGGCTACCAGTCACAGAACATCTCCTGCCTCTTCCGCCTGGTGGACCGCGACTCGGTGTGGGGCTACGATTTGGGGCTGCGCTCGCTCATCCCAGCGGTGCTCACCGTCAGTATGCTGGGCTACCCATTCATCCTGCCAGATATGGTGGGTGGCAACGCGGTCCCTGAGCGCACAGCCGGCGGCAGAGATGGTCCGGAGCGCGAGCTCTACGTGCGCTGGCTGGAGGTAGCTGCTTTCATGCCAGCCATGCAGTTTTCAATCCCGCCCTGGCAATATGACGCAGAAGTGGTGGCCATCGCACACAAGTTCGCTGAACTGCGGGCCTCGCTTGTGGCGCCGCTGTTGCTGGAACTCGCTGGTGAGGTCACGGACACTGGCGACCCCATAGTGCGCCCTCTTTGGTGGATCGCGCCCGGCGACGAGACAGCTCACCGCATTGACTCCCAGTTCCTTATTGGGGACACGCTGCTGGTGGCGCCGGTGTTGGAGCCAGGCAAGCAGGAGCGCGATGTCTACCTGCCTGCTGGCAAGTGGCGCAGCTACAAGGGCGAGCTTTTCGACAAGACTCCGGTACTCCTCACCGATTATCCAGTCGACCTGGACGAGGTTGCCTACTTCATCTGGGCGTCCTGACCCAGCCCAGAGCCCGGGAATCCCACAGCTCAAACCCTAGCCTTCATACAGATCTTTTAACACTCTATCACACAGGAACCTACACCCCAGGAGGTCTCCACCTCTGTTCCACCCATTATGTGGGTGTTGACCTAAACGCCCTGGAGCCAACTACTGTAGGTGGGGCTGAAGCTGGGGACGCTAAAGCAACCTCAGGTGCCAATGCACTATCCTAATAGCACCCTTTCCCTCAACACTTACTCCAGTCTACAGAAACCTCTTCCCTGAGGTGGAGTCAGAAAGCTCAGAGGAGAAAGGTTTTTTGTTTTTTGTTTTTTGTTTTTTTTTGTCTGTTTGCTTTTTGTTTTGTTTTCTTTTTGTTTTTTGTTACACATGGTCCGGTTTTAAAAGCACAAAGAGAAACCTCTCCCCTCCATCCTGCCTTCCTTACCATCTTTGTCCCCCTAAAAATTCTCCAAATATTCCCTGCCACACTTAGAGAAAGTGTACGTTCTTGGTGTTAGAAGCCAGGCCCTGAGTTCACAGTGCCTGAACTGTGGCTGACTTGGTTCCACTCCAGCTGGGGAGAAGAGAGAGATGTTTGGACAATTGACAAGGAGGCAGGAGGTCCTCTCCCAGGGAACAGAAGGACTGGGCTCAGCCCAGAGCCACTACTTTTGTCCCTATTTGTGAAGAGACTCCTAGCACTGCACTAACCCATCTGTGTACACACATGGGCTCAGTCACTGGCTACATGTGCCTGATGGGCACAGACTCACTGGGCCATGCAGACCACACTTGGTGCCTTAACTCAAACTGTGTGTGTGTGTGTGTGTGTGTGTGTGTGTGTGTGAGAGAGAGAGAGAGAGAGAGAGAGAAACAGAGAATGTCACATACCATGGATCCCTGAATCTACAAAATAAACACAATATCCCTGAAACTAGATAAGACTGGAGGGAAGGTTCAAGGGTCAAATTTGAGGCTTTGATTGTTGACCTGGCCCCCTCCCAGGTAGTTTCCCTGGGACTCTGGTAGGAAATAAACAACTCTTTAAATATTCCTTTGGTATCTCACTCTCTGCACATGTGACAGGGGTGTGAACTAAAAGTGAGGAGGGGACTGGGGATATAGCTCAGTTGGCAGAGTGCTTGCCTCCCAAGCACAAGGCCCTGGGTTCAATCCCCAGCACCACAAAAAAAGAAAAAAAAGAAAGAAAGAAAAAAGGCTGAGCAGTGTTCTTATTCTGGCAGTGGTGTGCTTTGGCACTGGAGCTGCATGCACACACTGACACCTGCCAATACACATACTTCCATCTCAGTCATTTTTCCCTTTTGAGAAGATTAAACTCAGCCAAAGTTTTTTGACTTTGTTGCTGACTGTTGGGAAGGAGTGTCTTGTCAGAGGGCAGGGAAAACAGGGTGGAGCTCAGTTTTCCTCAACAGCTCTGACAGCAGAACTAGTGTCCCACCCCCTGGAGAATTCTACCCTTTGCCCACCTCTCTATCCCCTTTATTTTCTCAGTGTGGAAAATATCTGACAAAGGCCTTGTGTCCCTCACAGATGCCCATATCCAGTGCCGATTGTATCATTCATCGATCAGCTGTGTGATCTTAAACAAGCTGCTTAAACTTGCTGAGCCTCAGTTTCCTCATACATTAAAAAGTGATAATGATGCCTACCTCTGAGGTTATTGTGAGAATTATAAGCACAGACATATGTAAAGTGCCTGGCACAAAGTAGGTGCTCAATAAAAGGTAGCTATTATAATACCATTTCTTATTTTCTTGCCTAAAAACAAGGATCCTGTGTGTGGTGGTATGTGTCTATAAAGCCACTATGCTGGAGGCTAAGGCAGGAAGATTCAAAGTTTAAATCCAGTGTGGGCAATTTTGGGAGACCTTGTCTCAAAATTAAAAGGGGGGACTATGCAGTTCAGTAACAGAACACCCTGCGCTCAATCCCCAGTATTGCACATGCATGCACATACACAGAAGGATTGTTCCAGATCTCAGTTCCCAGCCCCTTCCAGTCTTGTCCTATCTGTCCCCAATTCTTGCCAGCAACTCTGATGCATTCCAAGTTGTCTCTCTACTTGCACATCTGGATCTAGGGATCCTAATGCTCTTCCAAGAACTTTCTAGCAACCTTGTCATAGCCAAAATTTCTCACTGGTTTCCCCTATGCCTGGCTGTTGGGGAGGGGTATTTGATATACAGCATTGGGAAGCTCCCTTCTTTAGAGGTAAAGGGGAGGGACTGAGTGACCACTGCAGGAAACTTGGGACTGGGGCTTAGGCTCCCATTCTTCAACCTTGTATTCTTGGGAGCCTGCCTCAATTTCCTTTCCAGTTTTTTCTATATGGGTTGAGCTCTAACCAACCCTTCTCTCTAAGCGCAAGATGTGGGTTTTCTGGGAAAGTTTTTGTCCTTGTCCCTCCCGGATCTGAGTAAAGTATCTCTAACCCCTGGTTCTACCTCCAGAGAAAGCTTTCTTCTTATGGTTCTTCTCACCAAGTACTCTGGGCCCTTCTTCCCTCCCAGAGTCTATGATCAACGTTGGCCATCCTCTGACCTTGACTACTACAGTGACCTCTTATCTCTTTCCACTTTCGGACCCTTCAATCCAATTCTCACAGTAGCCAAGGAAATCTTTCTGAAATTCAGTCATTCCTCAGTGGGTAGGGATCCAAATTCTGGTGTTCAAGGCTTCTAAGATCTGGATCTTTCTTACACCTCTGTCTCTGTCTGTCTGTCTGTCTGTCTGTCTCTCTCTCTCTCTCTCTCATACACACACACACACACACCATACACACACACACACACACACACACACACACACACACAAGCCTATTTTGAAAAGCGTCTGAAGAAATACTACCTTCTGTTCTGGAACGGTTGTACAGCCATGCTTGCCAGAAGAGGTCAGCTCAGACCTAGCCTGAATAAAAACTGCAGTGGCAACTGGGTGGCTTCCTTTCCTGCCATTGTTTGACTCAGCGGGACTGTGCCTCTTGTGCTTTGTATCCTCGTGCTATTTTTCCCTCCCAGATCCCTCCAGAGTCCAGTTGAGAACTTCCTATTACACAATCCCAAGCAGGATAGGGGGTGGGTGGGGCTGGAAAGCAAAGCAGAGTGGAGCGAGGCTGCAAGCAGGTCCTGCTGTGTACCTATAGCAGAGCCTCAAGGGGACAGCAGCAGGGAACTGACTCTGCTCTCCAACCCTCTTGTGGAAAAGAAGAAACAGTTGGGTCAAGGGCTGGATTCCTGGAGAGGTCAGCCTGTACTCCCCCCATATGGAAGCCTCATCTGGGGTCCCACACCTGCCCAGAAATTTCAACAAATTCTCCCATCATAACTTCATTCCTTTAGGTCTTCATTTCAAGCAAGTACCTTCTGTAGAGGTATAAGGCATTGTTTTGAAGGTCAAGAGGGCATTTTGTTTTTCCAGAGCCTCTATTCCATGCCCTTAATGGGGCGGGGGGGGGGGGGGCTTAAGCCCATGGTGGTAGGGAGAAGTCCATCAGATTTGTGTCCACCATGGGAGGAGGTGTAATGGGGAAACAGGTAGTACTTGAGAAAGAGCCTCTTTGGGGCAGGGTGGTGAAATAGGATGGTAGTTATGAGGGGAAACTTCCAGAAGAAGGTGATTTAGAGCTAGGAGGACCCCACATTGAAGAAGAAATTGAGGTCTCAGCCCCACATCCCTGTCCCTTCTTAGGTGAAACCATATCCAAAACCAAGATGAACCACCTACCTTTACCACCTCTCACAATATTTACTCAGACATCTTTCCCAACACCCACCAGGAGTCCATCCTGCAGGGGACAAGACGTGCTTAATTCCCTGCACATTCATCTTTGTGCCTGAGATATTACAAGAGATATTGGTCACTTTCTAAACCTCCCAGCTCTTGTGGGCCAGACCCTTGTTGGGTCCAGTTCATTCAGGCCCAGGGATATATTTTGTTCCACTTAGGGTACTTGTTCCTTCTTTCTTTCGCAGTGCCCACAACTGGCCTCTCAATTGTGCTATGCTTACATTCTACTCACAGCTCTACCTCTGAGCTTCCCAGGCATAACCACCCTGCACTACCCTGGATCCCTAATTCTCACCACGGATAATTCTGTATGGGTCACACATTCTCCAGGTATGACACAAAAGTTAGACTAAGACTTTATGGCCCTTGTTCTGGAGAAGGAAGGTTTCAAGTTTACATTAAAATATGATTCTACTAAATTATGTTTTTTGTATGTTTCCCAGGAAAATAAAAAGCACAAAATAAATTATTTCCTATTAACAATTTATGTACAAAAACTAAAAAAAAAAATTGATACATAATGATAAGTAAGGGTTTTGTTTTGTTTTGTTGTGATGCTGGAGATGGAACCCAAGGCTTTGTGCATGTTAGGCAAGTGCTCTAACACTGTGCTACACCCCAGCCTAATAAACAAGATTTTAAGCAGGATAAGCACATATACAATTTGACACATTTCTTTTTTCTTTTTCTTTTTTTTTTTCCCCCAACAGGGTTTCACTATCTTGCCTATGTTGCCCAGACTGGCCTTGAACTCATGATTGTCCTGCATCAACCTCCCTAGTAGCTGGGACTACAGGTACACACCACCCATGTCTAACTGCAATGTGACATACTTTTAATGAACTTCAATTATTATCAATTATGATTTAGTCTAACTCTTGTTAAGCATAAAACTAGGTGAAACAAAAAAGCTCCAAAATATATGAAGCAAAAACTGTCAGAACTGGAGGGAAAAATAGACAAGTCAACAAAAAAAGTTGGAAACTTCATTACACATTTTTGTGTGTGTGTTTGGTATTTAGGATCCAACCCAGGGCCTCAGACATGCTAGACAACCACTGCCACTGAGTTACATCCCCAGTTTGTTTTATTTTATTTTGAGACAGGACCTCACTAAATTGCTGAGACTGCTCTGCAACTTGCAATCCTCTTGCCTCAGCCTCTTGAATCACTGGGATTGTGTCAGGTGCTATGATGCACAGCTTCAATACCCACATTTTGTTCTGCACTTTTTTAATTGGTGCATTATAGTTGTACATAATGATGGGATTTATTGTTACATATTTGTATGTGCACACAATTTAACAATATAATACCGACTTTTAATAACACATAGGACAGGGCTGGGGTTGTGGCTCAGTGGTAGAGCACTAGCCTACCATGTGTGAGGCCCTGGGTTCGATCCTCAGCACCACATAAAAACAAAAATAAAGGTATTATGTCCACCAACAACTAAAACAAAATATTAAAAAAAATAATAATAACACATAGGACAACTGGGTGTGGTGGCACATGCCTGTAATCCTAGCAACTCAAGAGGCTGAAGCAGGAGGATTACTAGTTTGAGACCAGCCTCAGCAATTTTGTGAAACTTAGTGAGGACCTAAGCAATTTAGCAAGATCCTGTCTCAAAATAAGGAATAAAAACAATTGGGAATGTGGCTCAATGATTAAGCACCCCTGGTTCAATCCCTGGTACCAAAAAACAAACAAACAAACAAAAAACAACCAAGAAAAGACATTACAATGGAAAATAGAAAATATTTTGAGATGAACTAAAATGAAAATATGCTAAAACCAGTACACTGAGAGAGATTTACAGCTATAATCTTATAGCTATACTAAAAAAGGAGACATTATGGAAAACAGTATGTAGGTTCCAAGAACTAAAAATAGAACTACCAAATGATTCAGCAATCTGGCTTTTGGGTATATATCCAAGAGGAATGAAATCAGTATGTCAAGGCTGCAAGGCTGCACTGCCATTTCATTGAAGCATTATTTATAAGAGCTAAGATTTGGAGTCAGTCTAAATGTGCATTAACAGATATTTTGGTTTGAATATGAGGTGTCCTCCAAAAGCTCCTGTGTTAATGCTGGAATATTCAAAAATGAAATCATTAGATTATTAGAACTGTAATCTAATCAGTCCATCCTAGTTTGGATGGACAAATTGGGTGGTAACTATAGGAAGCTGGGGGCATAGCTGAAAGAGCTGGATTACTAAGAGCATGCCCTGGAGGAGTTCATCTTCCCTAAGGCCCTTTTACCTTTCTCTCTGTTTTCTGGCTGCTATGAGGTGAGCAGCTTTCCTCCACTGCCACCCTTCTGCCATGGTATTCTATCTCCTGGGGCCCAAAGAAATGGAATAGCCTGATCATGGACTGAACCTCTAAAACTGTGACCCCAAAATAACTTTTTCCTCCTTAAGTTGTTCTGATCAGGTATTTTGGTCATAGCTACAGGCTGACTAACAAAATAGATAAATGAATAAAGAACACACACACACACACACAAAGGAATACCATTAGCCTTTTTTTTTTTTTTTTTTTTTTTTGCAGTGCTGGGGATTGAACCCAGAGCCCTGTGCTTACAAGGCAAGCACTCTACCAACTGAGCTATATTCCCAACCCACCATTAGCCTTTTAAAAGAAAGGAAGCCTATCATTTGTGACAACAGGAATGAACCCAGAAGACATTATGCTAAGTGAAAAATTCAGGCACACAAAGACAAACAACACATTTTATTTATAAATAGAAATTTTAAAAGTCATATTCAGAAGCAGAGAAGAATGTGGTTGCCAGAGGCTGGTAGTGGGGTAAGAGAAGGATGAGAATATATTGGTAAATGGGCAAAAGATTTCAATTAGGATGAATAAATTCTGGGGATATGTTTACAACATGATGACTATGGTTAATAATAATGTATTGCATTCTTGCAAAAAAAAAATCCAAGTAAAGAAAAAAGAGAAAGATTCTAAATCATAGTCTAATCTACCTCAAGAAACTTAAACTGGGTGAGGTGGTGCATGCCTGTAATCCCAGTGGCCTGGGAGGCTGAGGCAGGAGGATCAAGAGTTCAAAGTCAGCCTCAATAAAAGTGAGGCTCTAAGCAATTCAGTGAGACCCTGTCTCTAAATAAAATACAAAATAGGGCTGGGGATATGGCTCAGTGTTCAAATGCCCCTGAGTTCAATCCCTGGTACCCCCCCCAAAATAAACTAGATGTTATGGTTTGAATGTGGAATGTTCCCCCAAAGCTCATGTGTTGAAGACTTGATCCCCAATGCAGTAATGTCCAGAGTTGGAACTTTAGGGAAGTGATTGGATCATGAGGACTCTAATCTCATAATTTGATGGATTAATAATTTGAATGGATTTCTAGAAGGAAGTGAAAACAGTAAGCAAGTAGGCCATGGTTGGAGAAAGTAGGTCACTGGGGGTATAACTTTGGGAACTATATCTTATCTCTTGTCTCTCTCTCTCTTCTTCCTGGGTGCCCATGAGCTGAGCAGCCTCTTCTACCACATGCTCCCACCATGATGTTCAGCCTCATCTCAGACCCAAACAAAAAAAAGAAAATAAAATAGACCATAGGGTTGGGGAATGTAACTCAGTGGTAGAGTGCTTACCAAACACTAGGCCCTGGGTTAGATCCAAACAAAACATAACAAAGCCCAGTGAGGTGGCCCATGCCTGTAATCCCAGCGGCTTGGGAGGCTGAGACAGGAGGATCAAGAGTTCAAAGCCAGCATCAGCAAAAGTGAGGCACTAAGCAACTCAGTGAGACCCTGTCTCTAAATAAAATACAAAATAGGGCTGGGGATGTGGCTTAGTGGTCGACTGCCCCTGAGTTCAATCCCTGGTATCCCCAAACAACAACAACAAATCAGACCAATTTAACATCAAAATTAAAAACTTCTGTGCTCTAAAAGATGCTATCAAGCTGGGTGAGATGGTGCAGGCTGGTAATCCCAGTGACTCAGGAGGCTGAGGCAGGAGGATCGCTAGTTCAAGGCCAGCCTCAGAAACTTAGTGAGGCCCTAAGCAACTTATTGAGACCCTGTCCCAAAATAAAAATAAAAAATAAAAAGGGCTGGGAATGTAGCTCAGTGGTAGAGTGCCCCTGGGTTCAATACCCAGTACAAAAAAAACTAAATCAAATTTAAAAAATGGATTTTGTATAGTATATGAATAATATTTCAACAAAACTGCTATAACAATAAAAGTGGAATGTGGCAATGATACATATTATAATGTGGATAAACCTTGAAAACACTATGGTAAGCGAAAGAAGCCTGACACAAAAGATCACATACCGTATGATTCATTTATATGAAATATCCAGATTTCATAGAAAGTATGATAATGGTAATTAGATATGGAAGGGCTTGGATGGGGATGGAATGAGAATAATTGCTAATGGTAAATTTCTTTTTTGGGAGTTGAGAATCTTCTAGAATTAGATTGTGATAGTAATGATTGTACAACCTTGTGAATAAACTAAAAACCACTGAATTGCCTTCTTTTAGAGGGTAAATTTTACGACACATGAATTATATCAAAAAATTTTAAAGCCTTACAGAATAAACAGAGGAGCAGAATTCTGGTTCTGGCTGGGCGTGGTGGTGCACGCCTGTAATCCAAGCGACTCGGGAGGCTGAGGCAGGAGGATCGCGAGTTCAAAGCCAGCCTCAGCAACTTGAGGCCCTAAGCAACTCAGTGAGACCCTGTCTCTAAATAAAATACAAAATAGGGCTGGGGATGTGGCTCAGTGGCCGAGTGTCCCTGAGTTCAATCCCCAGTTCCAAAAAAAAAAAAGAATTCTGGTTCTGAGTGAACTTTGTTACCTGTAATTATTTCACATTTATAGTCAACATACTTTACCCATTGTTTGTTTCTGCCCAGGGCTTGGTCTAACTGGGGAAAGGAATAACTATGACCTGAATGTCCTTTTCCAACTGAAACAAATTTCACTTTTTCTTTGGCCTCTTTTTGCCTGTCTCTCCTCCCTTTGTAGCTTAAGTTCTGTTTAAAATAATACTATTCACAAAGAACTTTTCTAGCCTTTCAACATTTTCTTCTCATACCCAAACCAATTTTTTTTCTTTAGAGGGACAGAGTATTTTTTTCAAATACACCTTTTAATTACATATACAGTAAATAGAAATAATGTGTTTTAAAAGTCATTGTTTGTTGGGTGCAGTGGCACATGGCCTACAATTCGGGAGGATGAGGCAGGAGGATTACAAAATCAAAGCCAGCCTCAGCAGTTTAGTGAGGCCCTAAGCAACTTAGCAAGCCCCTGTCTCAAAATAAATAAAAATAAATAAAAATTTAAAAATGGCTGGGGATGTGGCTCAGTGGTTAAGTGCCCTGTGTTCAAACCCTGGTACCAAAATAAAAACCATAAAAAATAAAAAGAACTACCCAGCACAGTGGTGCATGACTATAATCCCAGCAGCTTAGAAGGCTGAGGCAGGAGGATTGCGATTTCAAAGTCAGCCTCAGCAAAATCAAGGTGCTAAACAACTCAGTGAGACCCTGTCTCTAAATAAAATACAAAATAGAGCTGGGGATGTGGCTCAGTGGTTGGGTGCCCCCAAGTTCAATCCCTAATACTAAAAAAGAAAAAAGAGAAAGAAAAAGAGAAGAACTGAGAAGTGGGGCTGGGGTTGTGGCCCAGTGGTAGAGTACTTGCCTAGCATGTGTGAGGCACTGGGTTCAATTCTTAGTATCACATATAAATAAATGAATAAAATAAAGGTCTATCTAAAAAATTTAAAAAAACAAAAAGAGCTGATGGGTTGAGATTGTGGCTCAGTGGTAAAGCACTTGTCTAGCATATATGAGGCACTGGGTTTGATTATCAGCACTGAATACAAATAAATAAATAAAGGTTCATCAACAACTAATAAAAATATTTTTTTAAAAAAGAACTGAGAGGGCTGGGGATATAGCTCAGTTGGCAGAGTGCTTGCCTCGCATGCCCAAGGCCCTGGATTCAATCCCCAGTACCACAAAAAAAAAAAAAAAAAAGAACTGAGAATGTAACTCAACTGTAGAGTACTTGCCTAGCATGCACAACGTCCTAGGTTCAATCCACAGGACAGCAAGAAAATAAATAAATTAATTAATTAAACAGAAAAACCATGAAGCAGCTGGGCATAGTGGTACACACCTGTAATCCCAGTGACTCAGGAGGCTGAGGCAGGAGAATTGCAAGTTTAAGGCCAGCCTCAGTGACTTAGGCCCCATGCAACTTAGTGAGACCCATCTCAAAATTAAAAAGTAAAAAGGGCTGGGGATATAACTCTATGGTAAAGCACTCCTGGGTTCAATTTCTAGTCCAAAACAAAAACAATTTTTAAATAAACAAACCAAAGTCAATGAAGCAGCTGTCTAAGGTACAAGATGAGTTTTGAGGAAGGGCAAGTAGCCATCAGAGGAATGAAAATCAGAAATTTCTGAATACCCTGGGAAAAATTTTTGAAGGAGGCAGGACTTTAGGAGACATAGAAATGATAGCAAAATGTTTAATTAGGGGCATCTCAAGACAGAGGCTCCCCCTTTCTAAACTGTGGCCCTGTCTAGGATCCTTTCCCAAGTCAACCTCTACTGAGACTCAAGGAAGGACTGTCATTTCCCTTCTGATCCCTGTAGGAGGAAAAAAGAGGTTCAGCTTCCTGCCCAAGCTCAGGAAAGAACAGAACACTCTTTATTTTTTTGGAACCAGGGATTGAACTCATGAACACTCGGCCACTGAGCCACATCCCCAGCCCTATTTTGTATTTTATTTAGAGACAGGGTCTCACTGAGTTGCTTAGGGCCTCACTAAGTTGCTGAGGCTGGCTTTGAACTCATGATCCTCCTGACTCAGCCTCCCAAGTCACTTGGATTACAGGCCTGCGCCATCACGCCTGGCAACAGAACACTCTTTCAGCACCCTATTCCTTAAGGTTCCCTTGGGGAGATCCTTGTGGAATGGAAGGATGACCTCATCAGCAATCTCTTTGCCCTGGTCATGGAACCCACTGAAACTCTACACACAGAGCCTGGGAGGGATTGGACTCTAGAACTCTAGAACTCTAAGAGCAAAGGATGGCAAACCGACTGGGATCCCAGGGCCACTTTCTCTCAGAGGGGCTGGAGCATGAACTCCTCCCATTTTTTATCAGTCCTGACTAGTACCATCCTCTGGAAAAAAATTTTCAACATGTAAGTATCTTCTGAACTGGGACAACTCTGCAGAGGTCTATCTGAGGCCTGGCCCACTCCAAAGTGTATCATCAGCAGATTTACAACTCTGCCAACTGAGAGAAGTATGGCGGGGGCAAGTAAGGTGGACTTTGTGATGCTTTGGGGTCTTTAAATTCAGTTCAAACAAGCCTGGGTGACCAAAAGCAAGTGGTAATGAATGGAAAGCCTATTCACCTACCTTATCCCAATCTTAGTTCCACTCTGTCCCGACCTTATCCATCTCTTATAACATGCCCTGGTTCCAACTATGCTGTCAATTCTTTCTTTTCTTTTTTAGTTTTTCTTCTCTTTTTTTTTTTTTTTTTTTGGTACTGGGGATTGAACCCAGGGGCACTCCACCACTGAGTCACACCCCCAGCCCTATTTTTTGTATTTTATTTAGAGACAGGGTCTGAGTTGCTTAGGGCCTCACTAAGTTGCTAAGGCTGGCTTTGAACCCATGATCCTCCTGCCTCAGCCTCCCAAGTGCTGGGATTACAGGCGGGCACCACTGGCCTGGCTCTTTCTTTCTTTCTTTTTTTTGGTATGGAGATGGAACCCAGGGATGCTCAACCCTAAGTCACATCTTCAGATTTTATTTTGAGACAGGATTTTGCTAAATTGGTGAGATCTCACTAAGTTGCTGAGGCTGGCTTTGAATTCTATTTGTTTTGTTTTGTTTTGTTTTTTTTGCAGTGCTGGGGATTGAACCCAGGGCCTTGTGCTTGTGAGGCAAGTACTCTACCAACTGAGCTATATCCCCAGCCTGCTGAGGCTGGCTTTGAACTCACAATCCTCCTGCCTCAGCCTCCTGAGCCTCTGGGATTATAGGTGTGTAATACCTGGCTCGCTGTCAATTATTTCTACAATTTATGGTTGGGCATGGTGGCACACTCCTGTAATCCCAGTGAATCAGGAAGCAGAGGCAGTAGCATCATAAGTTCAAGCCCAGCCTCAGTAACTTAGAAGACCCTCAGCAACTTTTGAGACCCTGTCTCAAAAAAAAAAAAAAAAAAAAAGAAAAAAAGAAAAAGAAAAAGGCCTGGGGATGTAACTCAGTGATAAGGTGTCACTGGATTGAATCTCCCATACCCACCCCTCAAATAATACAAGTAATGGAGGACCCCTTTACTAAAGTGCCCATGACTCCAAACCTTTGTAAGATATTCTAAAGCAGTCTTCCCTCTGGCATCTCAATCTCTAAGAACTCCTGCATACAGGTAACTGCCAGGACCATCTATTTTGTTTTGTTTGTTTGTTTACTGGGAGTATTTAATCCATGATCTCACACATGCTAGGCAAGCATTCTACCATTGAGTTACATTTCCAGCTCTTATTTTTTAATAAAATTTAAATAAAAAACAAGGTTATTTTTTGCTAATTCACTCAGGCTGGCCTTGAACTTGCAGTCCTCCTGCCTCAGCCTCCTGAGTAGCTGGGATTATAGGCTTGTGCCAACATACTCAACTTACCATCTACCTTTGTAAGTCTTAATTTCCCTGGCAATAAAAATAAGCAGCAAAATCAGGTCATTTTCCAGATCCCTTCTAACTTTGATGTATGAGGTTTTAGTTTTGAGATTCCACAGCCTCTCATTCTGAGAGCACAGAGCTGGCCAGCCTTGTTAGGAGGCAGCTTGTCTGTGGTTTGGCACCATTGCCCAGCAGGCATTTATTAAATCAGTGGGATGTGGTCCCTGCTGGCCTGGAAGAGAACATTAAGCTCCAAAAACTTCCTGCAACAGGCCTCCTTTGGAGAGTGCTGCTCAAAGGGTGAGGAACAAAACCATTTAGGTTGTTGGCTGTGCTCCAAGATCCTGTACACTAATACTTTTGCCCTGTCTGTAGAAACCAGTGACTGGAAACATCTGGAAGCCTGCTTAAGACCTGGGGGACTTCTCTCTCCTTCCTTCGGGGGTGACTGTTCTTGACTGTGGTAATCTAGGTTGACCTTTGCCAATGCCCCTTCCCTTCCAATCTTCTGCACTACATTGGAAAACAGTGCTGTAATAAAATCCACATGAACCCAGCTGCTAACAGCTTCTGGAAGGGCTGTAAGATCTAACACCTGCCCCTACATTCTTTGAGCCCTAGTAGCAAGGGAAAACAGGGCTGAGACCCAACTCTTGCACCTCTGGGTCTTACAGTGGGAAAGGGAATAGTTGGGGGTGGAAATGATAAAGGTTGCCTGAAGGTGGGGAAAGCAACTGCAGGAGAGGGAAACACAGGTGTTATGATATGGCTGCTGGGAAGCCCAGCAGAACCCTAGACTGGGATTGCCTCATTCTTGGTGACCTTAGTCATGTTGATAAAGCTCATTACTTGGCAAGGCAAAAAATGGGTTGAGAGGTCAGTGTATGCCACTGACCTGATGGTCCAGGGTTGCCTGTCCTTCTTTCTGTTGTGGGTAGCCAAAGTTCTTTGGTATCTAATTACTTAAAGAAATATTGGGCTGGGGATATAGCTCAGTTGGTAGAGTTCTTGCCTATCAAGCACAAGGCCCTGGGTTCAATCCCCTGCATCGCCAAAAAAAAAAAAAAAAAAAAAATTTACTGAGTGCATATTAAAATACACATGCAGTGCTGGCAGCATGTGTGTGGTGGTGGTGGTGGTGGTGGTGGTGGAGGAGATACATCAGAGAATAGAACAAACTCAATTTTTGTGCTTCAAGTCTTACTTGCTTAGAAATCCTGACTATAGTGGACAGACTCAGGAACATTGGCAGGGAGTGGGATGCCTGGAGTTAGAGATAGAAGGACCACCCTACCAGTGCTGGGTCTCTCCCATTCTGACTCCCAAGTCCTTAGCTTTTCTAGGGTAGTGTGTGTGGACACAGGATTTCTTCTGGTTAGGATCAGGGCTCCGATTCACTTTAGCTTTCTTCTCCCCACCAATGGCAAGAATCGAAGAAAAAACACACAGGTTAGGACAGATAAGCTACTTGAGGTTTATTTATAAAGTAAAAGATGCACTTACTGGGTTTGGTCTTTAAAGTTTTTTACTTTTCCTTTGTCTTTTCACTCAGCTAATTTTCTTGCTTCTTCTCATCTGACAATCTTAAGCTGACTTCACTAACACTTCTGCTCTTGGCTGTAACAAGCTAAAGACCAGCATATTCTTCCCTGGACCCAAGGGCAGAGTTCGTTTCCAAAGGTCCCGAGGATCCTACAGAAGCAAATGACTGCTCTGGTCAGCTCAGGCCACTGTGGAGCAAAGAAACTGGTGTCCTTCTTGGAGTGCTGCCTTCATTTCCTTGAACTGAGCCAACTGGCAGGCCTCATCCAGCCCCAGCCAGCGGTAGGCTTGGTGTTCATTGGAGAGCCGTATCTCCACATTGTAGTCCTTCACTTCTGCCAGCCAGTAAATGACTGTTTTAGGCTTCTGCCAGGCAACATAATTGAGCTCTTTTCTGAACCCCTCAATAATGGTCAGCTGGTCAGGTTCTATGCCTGCTTCCTCTCGAGTCTCCCTCAGGGCTGTTTCCAAGTCATTCTCTCCTGGGTCCACATGACCTGGTTAAAAGTGAGAAAAGGAGGGAATCTTCAATAGTACCCAAAACTGGATTTTTCCAGGCTAGATGACTTGAAGATAGGGTCTTAGGGAGTTCCTGGGCTAAAAGAAATCTAAAGATTGGTAATATCGTACTGTGCCTGGGAAGTGATGCAAGGTAGGAAGTGTCTGGTTCTTGGGATCTGAGGAATCCCCCCTTCCCACTCCATTTTTCTCTAAAGAGAACAAAACAAACTATGTGTTTGGCAAA
This sequence comes from Glaucomys volans, assembly GCA_020662805.1. NCBI lineage: Eukaryota > Metazoa > Chordata > Mammalia > Rodentia > Sciuridae > Glaucomys > Glaucomys volans. The sequence goes on along the minus strand of JAJEJO010005643.1, from coordinate 366,142 downwards.
TCAGGTTTAGAACACTAACACTGCTTTTGGATGGTAAGCAAGATGATCTCTCTCAGCTCTCTATCTCCTGTGCTCTCAGGGGCTTTTCCCTTAGAGACTTTGAAGCAGCTTCCAAGAGGCAGTCCCATTTTGGCAGGGTGGGGACTAGTTGAACAGGGAATACTTCACCTATAATCCAGTGAGGACATAACACTATCTACAGTTGGACCCTGAAGTTCCAGGGCCAACAGACTCAAAACCCTGAAATGCTACACCAACAGCTGTTTCCAAGTAGCCATTAAGGCTTTTTTCCAAATTGTTTTCATCTTTCTTACTGAGCAAAGCCAGATTTCAGTTTCATAGAGAAAGTCCTGATGGGAACTTAGACTAAGGACAAGTTGAGAGCCAGTTCTAAGAAAATTTGTTGGCAAGACTGAAATTCAAGCAGACAGCTGCCAAGAAACTGCTGTAGGAGAACTTGAGGCTCTGCAGACCAGTGGCCCTCAGCTTTATGCCTAGGCCTTTCCCACAAATTTTCAGCTTGCCCTGAGGGGCCCAGAAACACTGGGGAAGGTTTTGGTAACCTGTCTACTCATGGTTCTGGCAAGTTGCTGGGGAGTAGGAACTCTTAGCTGTTACCCTTTTGGCTTGGAGGTGGAGTTATACCCTAGTATTTCCCCCTCTCATAGTCAGTTGCTGCTGCACTGAAAACCAGGAACTTGGCACTTGAAAAACCCATTTCAGCTCATGGCCTGTGGGACATTTTCTCTGCATAGCACCTCCTATAGTGTACACAAAGACAGACAGGTAGTGCACTGAAGGAATAAAGTGGGAGGATGCTGGTGATTACTGGTGACACTTATTCAGGATGCCCTACCTCCCCTCAGGGGTGTGGGAGTTTGAGCACATTCCTTCCAGAATTCAATGATATTCAATGATAACAGGGTAACTTCTCCCCAAGCCCAGGCAGGAAATCATTAGGAGAGCTGTTGACATCCTTTAATGAGAGGATCATGCAGTGTGACTGGGTGATCAGAAGATAAGTGTGAATATTCCTATTCATAGTATTTGTGACACTTTTCTTTTCTACCTTGTTTCTTCCCAGTGGAACAAAAATGTGCAATTTTTTCCTTGTTATCATTTCCTTATTTTCTTCCAACCCTAGATCCTGTCCATCCCTCCCCATCCCGCTCCCTGCTATCTTCTGTCTGGGGGCCACTGACTTGGGGTTCCTCATCCCCACAGGGGCCAAAGCCAGTCTGTTTCTGTCCACTTGGACCATTCCAATGGCCTAAGTCCCATATGGCTTCTTTCCCCTTTTTCTCCATACACACACTGACTTATTTTTTGGGACCATCTGAGGAAATCTCTTACTCTTAGAAGTGAGATCAGGAATACTAGTGGATAAAAACCAGACAGCTTATAAACAGATCTTGGCCTGCTTGAAGATCCCAGACCATTAGTCTTTATTGTTCAGGCTTTTGGAGAACTGAGCACTCTACTCTGAGTGCAGACTAATAGACCCAGGCCATAGGTGGCTGGTCAAACTGCAATCCCAAGGTCTCTTCAAAACCTCCTGGTCAGCCGGGCGTGGTGGCACACACCTGTAATCCAAGTGACTTGGGAGGCTGAGTCAGGAAGATCATGAGTTCAAAGCCAGCCTCAGCAACTTAACGAGGCTCTAAGCAACTCAGTGAGACCCTGTCTCTAAATAAAATACAAAATAGGGCGGGGGATGTGACTCAGTGGCCGAGTGTCCTTGAGTTCAATATTTGTTCCAAAAAAAACAAAAAAACAAAACAAAACCTCCTGGTCTAAGAAGGGCCCTCTAATTCCCTTACTCCTCCACTTCTGGTTTTTTTTTTCTCTGAGGTGCTGGGGATTGAACCCAGGGCCTTGTGCTTGTAAGGCAAGCACTCCTTCACTTCTGTCAGAGAGTGCAGATGAATACATAATCAGGGAACCCACCTTCTCTGTGCTTCTAACTCAAAACATAGCTTGGGCCAGAAACACTCTAGGAGCCATGCTCTCTGGATGTTTAGTTCAAAAGAAAATCCTAGTGAAGGGGACACTGAACAAGTACTCAAAGGAACTTGATCAAATGAAATCCAATACAGGGCTGGAATAAAACTTGGGATTTTCTAGTCAACTCCTTCTTTGACAGATGAAAACTCAAAAGCCTAGAAAGGTGGGCACAGAGCCCAGTCATGACTCAACTCCAATACCTCCTATTCCCAGTCCAGTGGTTTTCTCCCACACCATCATTCACCACAGAGGCTGGAGATCTGGTGAATGATACAAAAACACCAGATGCTGCTTCTGCCCTGGGATGCAATCACAGAATTCTATTTTCAGCTTTGCTTTGGCCTGCAGACCTTATGCAGAGAAAGGATCAAGGTCTTCTGCCTACCCCACCAGTTCCTGCTGTTCGGTCAATGGGAAACAAGCCTTAGAGGAGGCCTGGCAGGGTGGATACCTAAGCAACACTTGGCATTTCCCTAAAGGCCAGGCCCTCTGGCTTCATACCTTTGGGAGGAGTCCAGTGATGAATGCCATCTGACGCCTGCAGCAGTAGAAATTCAATTGAATCATTGTTCACCTTGGGTGTAAGGCGTCTTCGGAAGATGATCAAGCCACATGCTCTCAGAGCCATGGTCTAAGAACTTAATGAAGAAAATATAGGACATTAGAAAATTACACAAAATAGGAGGATCACCGGGCGCAGTGGCACACGCCTGTAATCCCAGCACTTGGGAGGCTGAGGCAGGAGGAACGCGAGTTCAAAGCCAGCCTCAGCAACTTAGTGAGGCCCTAAGCAACTCAGTGAGACCCTGTCTCTAAATAAAGTACAAAATGGGGCTGGGGATGTGGCTCAGTGGTGGAGTGCCCTGGGTTCAATCCCCAGTACCAAAAAACAAACAAACAAACAAACAAACAAAAAACAACAACAGGAGGATCCACAACTGGAAGGTGGTACTGTGGTGCTGAAGAGTAATACACTAACTAACTAACAGTGATCTTATAACCTAGAGAAGGCCAATAGTGGGAATTCAGAAATTAGGGACAGACCTTTGTGTGTCCATTGCAGGATCCTGGCATTTACTCTTAGTCAATGTAGCCTCTACTTCTAGTCTTTCAGGTCTCCCTGTTACATACAGGGATCATGTGTATTTATGAGTCTAAAGATTCTTAGAAGCAGACCCACTGAAACAGGAGCAATAATGGAAATGGATAGATGCAGTGCAAGTATCATCAAACCCACAATCCCATTTCCTTCACACATATCTTAAGCCCCTGAAGCACAGAGACCCCAACAATATGGTCTGATGACTCAGGTCACCTAAGACAGGTAGCTTGATGTACCATAAAAACTTCTTATTAATTTTTTAGTTTTTTATTTTATCCATGTTTTGAATATGTTTTACATTTACATGGTCCAAAATCAAAGTACACAAGGGCACACATATAGTAGAAAGTCTTTTTTCCTATCTCATCAGAAGCTAACAGTGGTCAAGAGCATGTATCTGGAGCCTGAGTTCAGGTTCTGGTTCTGACATTTATTAACTGTGTGACCCTGTTCCTCAGTTTCCTCATCTGTGAGATGGAATGATAACAGTTCTATGTGAGAGGGTTGTTGTGAGGATTACATGATTTAATTTTTGTAAAGTGCTTTGGAAAAGTGCCTTGTACAAAATAAGCACTCAACAGCTTTTTTTTTTTTTTTTGGAACCAGGGATTGAACTCAGGGACACTCGGCCGGCCACTGAGACACATCCCCAGCCCTATTTTGTATTTTAATTAAAGACAGGTCTTTAATTAAAGACTGAGTTGCTAAGGGCCTCGCTAAGTTGCTGAGGCTGGCTTTGAACTCACGATCCTCCTGACTCAGCCTCCCAAGTCGCTTGGATTACAGGCGTGCGCCACCACGCCCAGCTTCAACAGATTTCTATATGTATAGAAAAATGTCTGGAGGGAAATACCTCATTAACAGTGGTTTCTGGAAAATGCAATTATGGGGAAACTCTCATTTTCCACTATATATATTTCTATGTTATTTGTAATTTTTACAAAGAATGCTTATTAATTTTAAAATCAGCAATCCAATAAAGATTTTTCCATGAAAAAAGTCAATAACAACAAAAAAGACAAGGAAGGGAGAAAAGTAAAAATATTTGTACAAGTGAATAGAAAATTCATTATCTGAAGGGACACATGTAATCAAGGTAACAAAAAATACTGAGGATCTTTTACATAAGGCCCTGCTAAAGAAACATTTATGTTACTCACTCACTCAACGAATATTGAGCACAAACTATGTATAGTGATCCCTTGGTATCACAGGGATGTTAAAGTTCCTTATATAAAATGCCATAGTATTTGCATATAACCTATGCATATCCCTGCATATTTTTTTTAAACCTATTTTATTATTTCTACTAAGTGGTGTTGGAGATTGAACACAGGGCCTTCAACATGCTAGGCAAGTGCTCCATCATTCAGCTCCCTTCATACTTTACATCACCTGTAGATTACTTATAATACCAAATACAGGGGTCGGAGTTGTGGCTAAGTAGTAGAGCACTTGCCTGGTCTGTGTAAGTCCCTGGGTTTGATATTCAGCACCACATATAAATAAATAAAAGATCCATTGACAAATAAAAAAATTCAAAAATACCAAATACAGTATAAATGCTAAGTTATTGTTATATTTCATTGTTCAGTTAATAATGACAAGAAAAAAGTCTGTACATGTTCATGAGACACAATTTTGAAAAAGAGATTTTTGATCTGTAGTTGTTTCAATCTGTGGATGTGGAACCCCTGGATATATAGAGAGTCAACTAATACTAGGTACCGAGTAGCTGCCTTTGCCCTAAGATAGCTAATCATCACATGAGAGAGGCAGATTTTAATCAAATAAGCTAATTTTTTTAAACCTGCCAATAAATACTACAAATGAATAATATATAATGGGTAATCTGATCTTGTATGAAAGATCATGGAAGAATTCCTGAAAAGGATGTTTCAGGAGCAAAGGATGAATCAAAGGTAAATCAGCAAAGGAGGGAAGGAGGGGCGAGAGTGTGTTCCAGGGGAAGGGAATAGCAAGGATAAATCCTAACATGGGATGACAGAACTGAAAGAAATCTACATGTCTCAAATACAGTGAAGGCCTGGGAGAATGGCCCAAGTAGGATAAGGCTCATTTTGTGTCAGCAGGGCGGAAGAGGCAGCTGATGCTCAGGGACAGCAAAGGGGATGCAGGGAGGGCTGCTGGAGTAGGAGTGGCTATTCTCCATGGCTTTCTTGTTGGTGCTCAATTAAGATGAGTTGGGAACTGTAAAAGGCATAATAAAAATCAGATCTAAACTGAAACCTGTTCTAGGGCAATCCTCAGGACTGTCAACAGATGGTAATGTTACTTTAGGGAAGATCAGTTTCACACACACACACACACACACACACACACACACACACAACCAATGTAAAGACCTTTCCAAATCTTTCTCTCTCTTCTCTTTGTGGTGCTAAGAATTGAAGTTCTACCACTTAGCTAAATCTCCAAACCCCTCTTCAAACCTTTCTAAATGTGTAAAAAGTTTTTGAGGATTGGAAATGAACTCAAAGGGGGTTTTGAAATCATCTATGTTCTCTTTTTTTTTTGTACCAGGGATTAAACCCAGGGCGCTTTAGCATGAAGCCACATTCACTGCCCTTTTTGTTTTATTTTGAGACAGGGTCTTGTTAAGTTGCTTATGACCTTGCTAAATTGCTGAGGCTGGCTTTAAACTTGCAATTCTCCTGTCTCAGCCTCCCAAGTCGCTGGGATTACAAGCATGCACCACCACACCTAGCAATTCTCATATCTTTTTGGAGGAAGAATAAATTAGCGTATCTCCTCAGTAGGGTAGTTTTATAACAATGATCAAAATAGGGCTGGGGATATAGCTCAGTTGGTAGAATGCTTGCCTTGCAAGCACAAAGCCCTCGGTTCAATCCCCAGCACTGCAAAAAAAAAAAAAAAAAAAAAAAAAAAAAAAGATCAAAATATAAAATGTACATTTCCTTACAGCTAGCAATGCCATTCTTAGGTGCTCTCACAGAAATGCATATTTAGGATGTATAGATAAAGGTATGCACTACCAACTTACCTGCAGTATCAAAAAGAAAGGCAGAAGCAAATATACACCAATATGAAGATCATTAAAGTATATTTATAAGATAGAATATTGAAGGCATTTTTAAAAATGGGTTATTATAAGAAAAGTAATTAAGACATTAAGTAAAAAATATATGATTCAGAATAGTGTGAATGAGATCTTATCAGTTAAAAATTCGCATGTAAAGTGGCAACAGGCTTTTTTTAAATACTGTGTTCTATTTTCCTGGACTCCTTATTTATGTTGAGAACTTTCCCACTTCAGAATCTGGAAGTTACTGTTACTGCAGAACTGATGAAAAAAGATTTCAAAATTACTGGTTCATAATTCAGAGTGAAACAGCTAACTGATCCAATGCCCCGCCTATAGATGTTCAAAGCGTATTAGAAAGTGAGAGATGTAACATACCTGGGTCTGCCTCACATATAGTCCGACAAAATGAATATTGGAGTCCACAGATAAGTTTAGGGATCTAAGACTAGAGGGTGCAGTGCCTTGCCTGGGACAAGAAACCCCAAAGTACTTCTCCACACCACTACCATCTCCAGTACAATATGATAACATAAATATGCTTGCATGGGAGACAGGATAGATAGGGGTTGGGTGGTCATGTGGAACCACTGGAGAGAGGACAGCAGGGCAATATTTTCCTATGTGGTGAGTAGTGGGGGTGGGGGAGAATCTTAGGGCAGCAACAAGGGTACAACCTAGCAAGATGTATCTTGGCGTATACCAACATATAGGGGTGACTACAAACCAGACGGGCCAAGTTTTCATCTAAATGTGACCAGAAGACCTTGAATCAGATGTTCACTCTCCACCTTTGCTTTGGATGAACAGAGAGTACAATGCTTCTAAAGAGAGAATTCCTCACTGCCCTTTTCAATTACTTGGCTTAAGCCAGATGTTTGCTAGAACTCTTCTATCCCCAAACAGGCCATACGTACAAACTTGTACTTACCCTTTTGAAGTAGCTCAAATGTTACTTTCCCTGTGAAGCCTTCTGGTTTCTAATCACTTGACAAACTTCTATTATAGAGTTCAGCCAGAGAAGCAGAGCTATGAATGGAAAATTAAGAATTTATTATAAGGATTATTCCTTGTAACAATTTTGAAGGCTGGTAGAAAAATTCATGCAACTTTGCTAACTCACATCTGCTGTGGGCCTGAAGTCCCTATAGGTGATACCAGCAATTGGGAAGAAAGAGGATGTGAAGTGGATGAGAGAAAGGACAAACTGGAATCTATGAAAACAAATTTAGAAGTATGAGGACAACTGCAATTCATGAGAACAAACTGAAACCTCTCACTATCTCTAAACTCAGTGATACAGATGACCTGCAGAAGCTGGACCTCCTCTTCCACAAAGCTGAATGCACATGTGATCCAGGATTCAGAGGAGATTTCATAGGAGCTGAGAGCTACAGGCTTGGATGTGTCCTTTGCCAATATGGTGAGCCAGCAGATTAGTGTCTGATCTGACCCTATCCCTGATACCCAGATCTGTCCTTCAGTGTACTAGTTGCTACTTTACTTCAGTTTTTCAAATCTTCATAGATTTGGAACATTTCCTTATTCCACATCTTTAATATCCCTCTGTCATGGTATTCTAAATGCAACCCCCACCTCTGGTACTAAGGATCAAATCCAATGGTTCTCTACCACTGAGCTACATCCTTAGTCCTTTTTTTTTTTTTTTGGTCCTGGGGATTGAACCCAAGGGCACTCCACCACTGAGCCACATTCCCAGCCCTGTTTTGTATTTTATTTAGAGACAGGGTCTGAGTTGCTTAGGGCCTTGCTAAGATGCTGAGGCTGGCCTGAATTCGAGATCTCCTGCCTCGGCCTCCCAAGCCGCTGGGATTACAGGCGTGTGCCACTGCACCCAGCCTTAGTTCATTTTATTTTTTTAAATTTTGAGACAGGGTCTTGCTAAATTGCACAGGCTAGACTCCAACTTGTGATCCTCCTTTCTCAGCCTTTCAGTTTTCCAAATCTTGCCAAAATTTTGTGCTCAATACTGACCTGGAAGCAGACAGGAAAGGAATCCTGGGAAATGTAGTTCCAACTTAGCGAAAGTAACAGTATAAAGCAATCATAAGCATGCATACCTAGTACCATAAATCTCTTGTTGGTAAATCTTCCTCTGGCAAGGAAGAGACAAACTGAGCTGTTTCATTGGGATGCAGCACAGCAGCTCTCAACAGATGTTCATTGACTCAACAGAACTTTCTCCCTACCTCCCACTCAAACAAATGTTTGAGTATGTTCTGCGGCTCTGGGAAATAGCCGTGTTTTCCTGAAGAGTGTCATTTACATAAAAGTCAATGGTGCTATTGTTGGGGGGTTTCTGTTTTTCTGGAGACCAGGGAGCTGAAACTGTCCAGGGGTTTGAAAGGAGCCAGATTTCACACACAGACTCCAAGCCCATTCAAACCTCAGGGGGTTAAAGAACACAGCATCCAATATGCAAATATGTCTGCAGCCAGGATTGCAGAGGTGAGAACTCCAGGCTGACAGCAGGCAATTCACACTTCAGAAAAGTGGCAGAATGCCTGAGGTGGTTAGAAAGAACCTGAACAAAAACAAAACCAAAAAAAAAAAGAAAAAAAAAAAAACCCTCAATGTCATCAGAAGGTTCCAGAAGCTAAGAAGTCCTCTTGGCTTTATCTATACATGCAATTTACTCACAGCTTTGGAGGTTTAGAACCCAGGTGCCAAAAAAAGGATTTACAGATAAATGCTTAAGCTGATGTGTTCCAATGTTTTCATCAAATTAATCAAAGTGCTATTGCAAGCATAGTTCAAACCCAAAAGCCCTTAGAAGTATACCTTTATTTATTTATTTAGTGGTGCTTGGGATCAAATTCTGGGCTTTGTATAAGCTAGGCAAGCACACTACCATTGAGCTACGCTCCAGACCCACAAATATACCTTTAGCTAGAAAGAGCCCCTCAAATCCTCCTCCTGATTTGTTCTCCATAGTTTAAAATCCCTTTGTACAATGTTTCGTGCTACCACATTGTCAATTAAGCATCAATACTGTGTCAGCTATACTATATAAGGTTTTGACAATTATCATTTCTAATGATCAGGACAACCCTTCAAGACAAGCATTATTATCTCTTTATGAGAAAACTGAGATATTAAGAAAGGTTAAATACTTGCTCAAGGGCATAGCTGGCCTGTAAATGAATTTGAATCCAAATAAATCTAACTCCTGTCTGTACTTTTTCCTCTCCCTTTTAAACTGCTCTGCTTGCCATTAAAGAATAGGGATTAGGGCACAAAGAGCCCTGACAGAGGACATACAAATGATTTATAAAAATCATTTCCAGTTTTGAAATTTCTAGACTTTAATCTCTATTCATCTAGAGGCTGCTTAAGATAACTCATTGAAATCCTTTCCACCAAACAGGCTAAAGGTGGAGAAGTAGTAAATGCAGGTCCTGGTGCCCAAAAAGATTCTGGAGGGGGAAAGTGTAGCTTAAGGGCCCTAAAAATGCCTGTCAGAGAAGGGTTTCTATGCCTCTATTGCTCTTTTTTGGGAAGGAGGAACAGAAAACCACATGTGCAAAGTCATACCCAATAGCTTTGGGATCAAAAGCACCAAGTACCAGGCACACCTTTGATGTTACCCTTGGACAAGAACATACATATCAAACTTAGGGCCCTGATGTCCAGGCCACTTGAGGAGGAAGGCCAACTCTGGCAGCTCACAAGCAACCCCATGTGATTATTCAGCTTTTTCTTACTTCCATATGATTGTCTTCTCTGTAGTTCACCAGTTTCCTTCTCTTTTGGAATGGACAGTAATAATACACCCACCCATGAATAAAGTTCTCTCTTGTAACAAAAACAGTAGTAAAAGAGAAGGGGAAAAAAAATCCCTAACTACGTGAATAAATTTAAACAAAGAAAATACTCTTTCAACTGTAACTTTCCCTGGATATCTGTCACTTCCTTCTTCTCAGAGACTAAACTGCTGAGTCATTTTGAAATCTTTGCTATCTGGCTAAGGGAGGAAACAGGAGATTCCACCTGTAATAGCATATTGGCTTCTAGGATGAGGCCAAAGCTAGACAAGGTTGGGACAAAATTTTTTCTAGAGTTTTGTTAAGTGGCCTATAGTGCCATCTGCTGTTCAAGTCTAGAAAACAGACATGGGAAATTTTAGTATTAGAGCCTGAAGGGATTCCTTTACTCATCTAATGTCTGTTGAACATGTTGTGTGTGACAGACAGTGACAGGACTGAAGGGTAGATATAAAGCTGAATACAACAAAAACCAGATTTGCTAGAGGTTCAAAGCCTAAAGTGGAAGGCATTCAAATGGACACATTAGTGTGTTTTGTGCATCATAAAGGGTATGAGTAAGATGGAAAGATAGCCAAGAAGGATCTTTAGGTCCAAGGAGTATACCCCATAAGGATTTCAAGATGGGCAGTTTACCAGCAGAATAAAGGTGGAGGCAAGGGGCACTCCAGGTAAGAAGGAGTGTGTACAAAGACCCTTAAGCACAAGATATTCTATTGATAGCTTAGTTTATATTCTGCAGGCAATAAGGTCTTTGAATGGTTTTAGGCAGGGCTGCAATTTGGTCAGTTGACATTTTTTACAAAGACATTCTGACAGCAAGCAAGGTGAAGAACATTAGAAGGAAAGCTTCAGGCAGAGACCAACCAATTATGAGCCTACTTCAACAGTCCTGCTAAGGTAGAGGCTGTAAGAAAGGAAAAAAGGGGATGCACTGGAACGATATTTCAAATAAAATTGAAAAAAAAAAGATATTTCATTGTTTAAGGGGAAAAGATTTTATAAATCCAAAGGAAAGGAAAGAGGTGTTTGGTTTAGGTGACTGTGTAGCGAAAGTAGTAGAATGAAAGCTAATAATTTGTTTAGAACAAGCTGACTTTGAAGGGCTGTAGACTGTCCACAAGGTAATTGGAAAATGGGTCTAAAGTTCAATGATTACCTCATTCCATCTCTTCTTTTCCCAACATGAAAATTCTCTATTAGAAAAAGAACTTGTTCCCATTATAGGTACTTCTGCAAGCCACTTCCCTCCAGTTTGGTTAAGTTTACATGTTCAACCTGCCCCTGCAATCTAGTATTTCAAGCATTTCATCCTCTTTCAATCAGAAGCAGAACACCACAACACAGAGAAGTATGTTGGCTTTGTAATGAGAAAGAGAGCTACTGAATTTAATAGTTGTTACTTAGAGCAAGATACTTCTTCAGTTGTAAAAATGAAGATAACATCAACTTTTCATGGCTGTAGAATTTAAAAATACATATACATGGTAGAGCACAAAATATATGTGAGTCACTCTTAATCCTGTATCATAAAAGATCAAACTGAAAGCTTCTCTGTTTTAGTGGCACATTCTTAGCCTTTGATTGCTGGGAAATGTATTTTCATATTTTCTATAAAACAGCTCGTATATACCACGTATGCTCTTCAAGGGTAAGGACCAACAAGAAAACTTTTCTTTAATATATACACAATGAAAAAATTCTTTTAAAGAATGGATTTGTTTCCTTATTAGTAACACCTGCCTTATTTGCTTAACTCATAAATTCTTTTTTTTTTTTTTTTGGTGGTGGTGGTGCTGGGAATTGAACCTAGGGCCTTGTGCTTGACAAGCAAGCACTCTACCAACTGAGCTATATCACCAGCCCTTTAACTGATAAATTTTGAGCTAAACTGACTACTCAATTACTAAGTACCGTAGGTTGTATATAAGCTGGCTAGTGTATTTGTTCTTTTTTTCCTTCCCTTGGAACTGGGAATTAAACCCAGGGGGGAACTCTACCACTGAGGTACATCCTCAGTTTTTAATGTTATTTATTTATTTTTATTTTGAGACAGGGTCTTGCTAAATTGCAGAGATGGGCCTTGAACTTAACTATTCTACTATCTCAGTCTTCCTAGTGGCTGAGATTATGGAGGTGCACTTCTGCTTCCATCTTTTTTGTTTTGTTTTGTTTTTATTGGAAGGATAACAACTACCATTTTTTAAGAAGTTACTTCTTGCCAGGCATTGTGCCAAATGCTTTACCTTCATTGTTTCACTTAATCTTCGCCACAACCCACTGAGGTATTACTGCTATTTTTCAAGAGAAAAAAAGAAACTATAGCTCAGAGATGTGTCTGGGTAGCCATTCAAAAGCAGGTCTGCCCAACTCCCTACATCACTGCATTTTTTGTTTTCTTTTTGGTGTGGTACTGGGGGTCCAACCTAGGACTGAGTGCACACTAGGCAGGTAACTCTGTAATTGAGCTATATTCCAAGTTCTTTTTATTTTGAGACAGTGTCTCCCTAAAATTGCCGAGGCTGGCTTGGCACTTGTGATCCTTCTGCTTTATTTAGCCTTTCTAGTAGCTGGGATTAAAGGTGTGTGTCATCCGGACTGGCCCAAAACTAGAGCTCTTAACCTTCACTTCCATTTTAGTGTTTTACAATTGACCTTTGGATTTCATTCAGTTTACTTTAAGCTGTTCATGCCCCCTCCCTCCTTGTTTTTTCCTTAAGTTAGTAGAACTCTCTTTTTGTTGTTGTTGTTGTTGTTGTTTTTGAGGTGGGAGAATTGAACCTCGGGCCTCCCTCGTGCTAGGCAAACACTCTACCACTGAGGTACATCCCGTGTCCCCCGCTTATTTTGCTTTTTTCTTTTTCAGATGGGGCTCCTAAATTGCCTCTGAACTTACGGTCCTCCTACCTCAGCCTCCAGATAGCTGGATTACACGTGCCCCACAACGTCCGGCTTGAGTGACTTTCTCCACTTCTGCTAACATGACCACGATATTATTCATTCAAAAAACGAAGCCATTAGAAAACATAAAATCTCATTTGAAAGCAGGCGAGGTTTAACGGGTGACAACAAAGTGAAATTGAGTACCAAGGACTGGAAGGTATATCGTCTGGGCCGATAGGCCCTAAACTCGAACCTCGCCTGTCTCTGGGATTCTAACCATGCACCCCTTTTTTGCACGCTGGCAAAAAAGGCTCACAGGCCCACTAAGCCCTCCCTTCTCCCGGTGCAGACAGGCAAACAGGACCTGCGACCGGCTCTCTGGCCTGCCCACGCCTGCCAGCTCGAAAAAGACCGTGTCCACTTTTTTTTTTTTTCCGGTGTTGGGGATTGAACCCAGGGCCTTGTGCTCGCAAGGCAAGCACTCTACCAACTGAACTATAACCCCAGCCCCCGTGTCCACTTTTGACCCTGCAGTGACGAGAGTTAGTGGGTGATGCCCATCACTCTAAGACCCAGTTTCACCACAGAGAACTAAACCTACGTAGTCCTCAGGGTTACTCACCCGAAGCAAGAAGGAGGAAGGAAGTGAGCCTTCAACTGAGGCCGGGAGTACACTGGCCAATCAAGACCTCCCTTGTACTTCGGAAGACCTACAGCATTGGGTAAAAAGGAGCTGGAAATGTCGCGAGATCTTCGCTCAGGCGGACTGATTGGTCAAAGGATAGAATTTGGGCGTTACTCCGCTGTTTCCTCAGATCCCCGATTGGTTTCCTAGAGGAGAAGGCGGGGAGCGACAACGGGTTCCCTGGATGCCCATTGGTGGGCCGTGCGGGACTGCGGGTGCGCGGGTGTTCGAACTGGCGTTTGGCGGTGTTGCCATGGGAATGCGGCCTGGCTGCCGCTTGAGGCTGGCGGGTGACTAGACGCTCAGGTCGCCAGCCTCGGAATTCTCATCCGACGGCGTCGTTTTTTCCTGTCCTGAGATAGGGCTGACTGGCGAGGAGTCAGGAAGCCCCCACGGTGAGAAAGGGCAGGGGCAACTGGGGCGGAGCAAGCTTGTCGAGAGCCGTGGCGCCTGCCCTGCGGAGAGAGTGCGCCTGATGGCCGCGGAGCATTTATGAGGGAACTGGGAGTTGGTTCCTCCTGGGTCTTCGGAACGTTTGCCCTCTCTACCTTTGATCCCCATATTTCTGCTTTTTCTTTAGCGGTGATCTTGAACATCACCTCTTTCATGACGTCTTTCTGAGTTGCAAATTCTTCTTGCCTTTGAACCCAAACCCAGACTGAAACTTTTCTTAGGTTCGGGTTATTCGGCTTTAGGTTATTTGTGTACTTCGTAAATCCCAGTGTCCTCCCTTTTCTCGTAAAATTTTTGAAATCTATGAGGTAAGGAAAGCTTTTTCACACGTGGTAGATTTTCAGGAAGTATTTGTTCAGTTGAATTTAATTCACCACATATGGGTCGGATTCCCCCTTTATTCTTCTATAGAGAGGCTCTGTGGCTTCAGTGCTTGTAACAGCGCAGTTAGTTCCTGGCGTATCCATTCAACAGGTGTCCTTGATAGAATTGCATTACCAAGACTGTTTCGTGTTAGCTCATGACCTAATTCATTCTCATTGCTGATTCAATATTCAGTCTTCTTGCTGATTATTCTCATATCAGATTCATAGCTCAGTGTGGTGACTTTAATAAGAGGATTGAAAAAGTCAGGTTATATAGCTATGTTTTTACTACCCTCTTATAAAAGTTTGAAATACTACCCTGTAACTAAACTGCAGATCTCTAACGTAGTGGAAACTGGATTGGAGATTCAGGACTTGGTCTTGGCTCTGTCTTTAACTCATTAACTATAGATGGCTTTGCAAGTCATTTACCCCTTCAGACCTTGCTTTTTCCATTTGGAAAAATCAAAGGGTTGAATTAGATTAGAACTCCTGTGACTCCATCAATTATCTGTCAGTAATTGATATCACACTCCCAGCCTTCCAAAGACCATCCTGATTTCTTTTAGCTGCTGAAAGCTACCATTTATTGAGCATTTATCCTGTCCAAATTTCTATATCAAGGGCTTTATATAAACATTACATTTTTCTTAGTATAGCACGTAAATAGGCCACCTAGATAGCACTTCATTAAAAATTTACAGTTTTATGTTGTTAATGAAAATCTTAAGCTATTCCTAGTGTGTTTTTGGGAGAAACTGTTATGATCCTCTCATCTTCTAGTTTAGGAGGAGCTGCAGTTTGTTTTTCTGGGCTGCCATTTTGTTATTTGTAAAGTGAAGGGTTGAACTTTTTTCAGATCGCTTCCAATCTAATGCTCTATGATTGATCTGTTGATCCAGTTTCTCCATGCTCACTCAGCAAACCTATTTATAATTTGTGCAGAGTAGATTCTCAACAAGTTTTGTTAAATGAGTAATAGAACCTGGTGCTGTGATATGTGCCTGTAGTCCCAGCTACTTGGGAGGCTGTGGTCAGGATCACATGAGCACAAGAGTTTGAGGCCAGCCTAGGTAACATAGCAAGATCTCATCCCTTTTTGGGGGAAAAATAAAGAGTTATCGAGTTTTATTTCTTATACTTTGAGTGTCATGGTATTTGTAAACTTTTTGAGTTACTGTCTCAGGGATTTTGATATTTGTGTCCTGTTCAAGACAACTTTTCCATATGTACAAATTAATTACTATAATAGGTACCATATATTGAGTGTTTATCATACACTGAATGTAGCACTTAATTTGCATTACCCTGTGTAACCCTCATGGAAGCAAACATCTAAGTCATTCTTTTTTGCTTCCTAAATGATCTCCCTCTTTCCATTTTTGTCCACCCCCTGCAGTGCATTTACTGAACTGGCCCAGTGATTTTTAAAGATATGTATCAGATTATATCTCTTTCCTTGCTTAAAGTCTTCCAATGACTTTCTACTTCCCTTAAAAATAAAATTTAGACACCTTTACATGGCCCCAGAATGCTACCGAGTCTGACCCCAACCTTTCTGTCTTCATCTCTCTTCACCTACTATGCTGACCAGACTGGCCTGTTGATCACTTTATCATACCATGCTCATTTCTACCCTAGGGTTGACATACTCTCCTGGAATGCTTTTCCTCCTGATCTTTGTCCCTTTATACTATTTCAGGTTTCACCTCAATGTTCCCTTCTGAATGAGGCCTTTTCTGATCATTCAATATAAGTTAGGCCCTTTCACTATTTTTTTAATTGCACTTATCACTCTCTGAAATTACTCTGTTTACATAATTGTCCTCTCACTAAGATAATAGTGCCACAAGGGCAGTGACAGTTCCTTTGTTTTGTTCACTGCCCGTTGTCGAGGACAGGGCCAAGCTCAGAAAAGGCTCTCGAAACATATTTCTTGAATGACTGGATAAAAGTTCTTATTGGCCGGATGTGGTGGCATATGCTTGTAATCCCAGCGGTTCGGGAGGCTAAAGCAGGAGGATCTCAAGTTCAAAGCCAACCTCAGCAAAGGCAAGGCCCTAAGCAACTTAGTGAGACGCTGTCTCTAAATAAAATACAAAATAGGCTGGGTGCAGTGGCGCACGCCTGTAATCCCAGCACTTGGGAGGCTGAGGCAGGAGGATTGCAAGTTCAAAGCCAGCCTCAGCAACTGAGCGAGGCCCTAAGCAACTCAGGAGACGCTGTCTCTAACTAAAATACAAAATAGGGGATGTTGCTCAGGGGTGGAGTGCCCCTGGATTCAATCCCCAGTACCTAAAAATAAATAAATAAAATAAAATAAAATAAAATAAAAATAGGACTGAGGATGTGGCTCAGTGATTAAGTGCCCCTGGGTTCAATCCCCAGCACCAAAAAAAAAAAAAAAAAAAAAGTTCTTGTTGGAATTGGGACTATAGCTGTGTCCATAACAATTCATTGGAGTAATACCTTCCTTCATTTTGTTGTCAGGATACCACCAATTCTGCCGGTTTCACTATGTAATCACATTAACCTGATACAAGTTTTTATCACCCTAATTACAACTAGTATCAAATGCTTTTGTAGAGTTTTAAATATAGTGTTAGGAATTTTTTTTTAATTTTTTTAGTTGTAGATGTACACAATGCCTTTATTATGTTTATTTATTTTTATGTGGTGCTGAGGATCAAACCCAGTGCCTCACCGTGCTAGGCAAGTGATCTGCCACTGAGCTACAACCCCAGCCCCAGGAATATTTGTTTTTAAAGGAATTATTGAATGTTCATTATTTTTAGATACAGTTTAGATACTGGGGATAAAACATTCCTTGACCACAAAGAGATCATATTATAGTGGAGCAAATAGAAATGTTCATAGATAATTGTTACAAAATGTAACTAATGATAGAGATTATTAAGGTATAATGTGAACACAGGGGGCATCTGATCACATCTGGGGAATTCAGAAAATACCTCATTTGTATTTTAATAAGTAACTTCATAAAGTAAGACTTGATGAAAGTGCAGAAAGCTATTTAGGAGTACATGAACAGCCGGACGTGGTGGCACATGCCTATAATCTCAGTGGTTTGGGAGGCTGAGACAGCCTCAGCAATTTAGCGAGGCACTTAGCAACTCAGTGAGACTGTCTCTAAATAAAATATAAAAAAGTGTTGGGGATGTGGCTCAGTGGTTAAGCACCTCTGGGTTCAATCCCTGGTACCAAAAAATAAAATAAAAAGGGAGGGGCACATGAACAAATACACAGAGAAATAAAGTAGTTTAAAGGGTTGACTAAACTGGAGAGAGAGAGGAAGGGGTTTGATTATAGAAGACTGTGAGACATGTCAAGGAACTTGGACTTTGCCATGTATATAGGTGATAAGATGTCACTGAGAAGTTTTAAATAAGGGAGGAGCATGGTCATATGGTACTTTTGAAAGAGTAATCTGACTCAGTAGTCTGGAGGATGGCCTAGAAGGGGCAAACAGGAGGTAAGGAGAGCAGTTAAGGAGTAATGATCTAGGTGAGAGCAGTGGGGGCCAAATTACTTAAGCAGTGGTGGTAGGAATGAGACTAAGAGGGGAAATTTGACATCTAATTAGTTTAAATTAGATGAATCTGTTGATTGGGTTTGGGTTAAAGGGGTTCTAGGATGCTTCACAGTTTAGCTTGGAGTGATTTCATGAATAGTACTGTCATCTAATCCCCACTCAAAGAGAAAGGTAGAGGGGCAGAGTTTTGTCAATAGGTAATGTTCACAAGTAGTTCAGATGCTTGATTCTGGCACTCTTTTTTAACTTTTTTTTGTTTGTTTTCTTGTACTGCTGGGGATCAAACTCAAGGCCTTGCAAAAGCTAGGCAAGCTCTCTGCCACTAAGGTATATCCCCAGCCCCATGGAGACATTTTGATAGTGAAAATTCAGAACATTCCTACCTGTGTTTTTTTTGTTTTTCTTTCTTAATTTTTTTTGTAGTTGTAGATGGCAGAATGCCTTTATTTGCTTATTTTTATGTGGTGCTAAGGATCAAATCCAGTGCCTTAGGCAAGCTCTCTGCCGCTGAGCTCCAGCCCCCCTACATGTTTTTTTTGTTTTTTGTTTTTTGAACCAGGGATTGAACTCAGGGACACTCAGCCACTGAGTCACATCCCCAGCCCTATTTTGTATTTTATTTAGAGACAGGGTCTCACTGAGTTGCTTAGGGCCTCGCTAAGTTGCTGAGGCTGGCTTTGGACTTGCGATCCTCCTGCCTCAGCCTCCCAAGTCGCTTGGATTACAGGCATGTGCCACCACACCCGGCCCCTA
>JAJEJO010005643.1:244580-347395 GCA_020662805.1 Glaucomys volans | reverse complement strand
GGGGATTGAACTCAGGGACACTCAGCCACTGAGTCACATCCCCAGCCCTATTTTGTATTTTATTTAGAGACAGGGTCTCACTGAGTTGCTTAGGGCCTCGCTAAGTTGCTGAGGCTGGCTTTGGACTTGCGATCCTCCTGCCTCAGCCTCCCAAGTCGCTTGGATTACAGGCATGTGCCACCACACCCGGCCCCTACATGTTTTTTTAACAAGACATTTCTGTGAGAATGTTTTACTGTGAAGAGAACTTATGTTACACTGGGATTCTGGAAAGTAACCCACTGATATTGTAGGATATCCAGGCCAAAAAGACTAGATGAGATTTCACCAGCAATTAGGAGCAGTGCTATGTCTATTATAGTCTTTTAAGTTAGCAATGTGGTTTATGTTAAAATTAGTTAAAGGTCGTGGTATAGGATCATATAGCCAATATGTGGCTATCCATACACTTTCTAAAACAAATTCACGTGACTGTTTGAAATAATGATGCCCCAGTTTCTTAATTTGTTAAAAAATAATTGCCATCTATCATAAAAAGTCTTGGAAAATTGGGTGGCACAACTAATTGCATATTAATTATTTAGAACACAAATGGAATTATTGTTTTTTAAATTGTTCATTGGTTTTTCAATGTCATTCCTTTGGAAATAATTCCTGGTGCCATAGTAGCAACTGTTTCCAAAGGGTTATAATTCTGACTGAAAGAATCTATATATTAAAAAAACAGATTGTGCAGGGCATGATGGCCCATGGCTGGAATGTTAGCTATGGTGGAGATTGAGGCAGGAAGATTCCAAGCTCTAGGTCAGCTGGGCAGTTTAGTAAGACCCTGTCTCAAGTTAAAAAAAGGGGGGCGGGTAAGGGATGTAGCTCAGTGGTAGAGTGCTTGCCTAGCATGTACAAGGCTATGGGTTTGATCCCCAGCACTAAACAAACAAAGCAACAACAGAAAATTCTGATCATTATTTTTACAGTTAAACACAAGAGATATAATTTGTTGAAAGTATTTAATAACTGCAAAGTAGCAAAAAGCTGCAAATAACGGCTTCCCAAGGTTGGTTAGACCAAGTGTTAAAAATAAAGCATTGAATTTAAACCTAGTACTGATCACCACCTGTTGCAGGAAATTTTTTCAGAATTGAACCTCTATATTTAGAGTAATGCTTGGACTGTTTTAAGATAACTGGATTCAACAGTTTTTTTATATTTATTTTTAGGTAATTGCTCCCAAGCTTTTCACCAAACTTAAGAACTCTAATAAACCCATTGGAGGGAATTTCCGTAATAGCAGAGTATTAGCAATTAAACCATAAATGAACTTGAAACTTTTTTTTTTTTTCATTTATAAGCAGAAACAATCTCTTGAAAGTAACCTTTTTAAAATTTTGGAGTAACTCACAATTTGGTATTATAAAATCCACATCTTGTCTTAAAAATTTCATTACCTAGCTTTTGGGGAAGGGAATCACAAGTTCAAGGCCAATCTCCGCAATTTAGCAAGATCCTGTCTTAAAATAAAAAGGGCCGGGTATGTAGCTCAGTGATAGGGCACCCCTAAGTTCAATCCCCATTTCTGCCACAAAAAAAAAAAAGAATTCCATTAAGTATCATATTCTAATTTCTTTGCAGCTGTTCTAAGCAGTTGTCTAGTGTCATTTGTCTTCTGTTGAGATCTGTGGTCTGAATTTCTTGAGTTCTTAATTAGGCATCTAATATTTATCATCAGGTACAAAAACATTTGGATGGAAGTTGAGTGTATTGGGTTTATATTGTATCAGTTTCTTTACTTTCCTTACCCCCTGTCCTCTGGTACTGGGGACTGAATTCAGGGTTTTGTTTTGTTTTGTTTTTTATCACTGAGCCACATCTCCATCCCTTTTTATTATTTTTTTTTATTTTTTGGTACTGGGGATTGAACCCAGGGGCACTCAACCACTGAGCTGCATCCCCAGCCCTATTTTATATTTTATTTAGAGACAGGGTCTCACTGAGTTGCTTTGGGCCTCGCTAAGTTGCTAAGGCTGGCTTTGAACTCGAGATCCTCCTGTCTCAGCCTCCCAAGTGCTGGGATTACAGGCGTGCGCCACCACACCCGGCTCCTTTTTAGTTTTTTGAGAAACAGTCTCACTAAGTTGCTAGGCCTCACTGAGTTGCTAGTGCTTTCTCAAACTTGAGATCAGCCTGCCTCAGCTTCCTGAGTTGCTGGGATTACAGCCATGTGCCATCATGCTCCAGGCTATTTTATCTGTTTCTCATGGTACAATGGACCTGATGACTTTGTGAGTATTCTGTTAACAAGTGACCTTTATTAGTTGTTGTTCAGGGCTAGATGGGTTGGAGGAAATGGGGATGAGGAACATGATCTTAAATTGATTGTGGTGATGGTTACAAACTATGAACATACAAAAAGCCATTGAATTTAAGGGTCTGTATAGCATGTGAATTATAAAACAAATTGCCATATATACTTTTAAAAGTGATCATTAACACAGTTTGATAGAACTCAAAGAAACATTTCTTGACAATTAGAAGATATTTTAATCCTTATATTTTCATACTTCTACAATAATGAAATTAAAATTTGATTTTACCTTTGAACTTATTATGTGGACCAATTTAAAGGATTATTTCTAATACCTGCTAACCTTCCCATATAGTCCCTCATTCTGGAATGGTATATTCATTTAAAACATATATAATTGTACAGTTAGTAGAAACAGTAAAATGTTTGAAAAGCCACGTTTACCTACTGAAAATGTATGACATTGGATAAGTGACTTAGACCATTCATAGTTCTAATTACCACATAAAATGATGGTGTTGGACTAAATCATGAATCTCAAACTCTAACATCCACAGGGCTAACCAATTAATATAAATGAATAAAGTTGATTTGTATAAATCACAAATACCAGAAAATGTGGGGACCATTGTGTATACAAGACTGTGTGTTCATTTTAAAGGAGACAACCATTACTCAGTTTTGATCTGTTGTTGCCCTAATTTTTCAGGAAAAGCAGGAGCTGGGTATTTTTATTTGCTCCTGATTTTTAAATATTGAAACTAATTTTAAAAAGTTTTAAACCCTATTCAAGCTGAACGATAAAATACGAAGACAGTTCTTCATAGGCCAGATATTATGGAAAAAAATCAGCTATAGATTACATGATCTGTTGCCATGGCTGCTGTAGGATTATCTAAAAAATTTATGTGTTAAAAGTATAATGTGGTACATACCAAAGAATATGGCAAAACATATGTGTGAGATATAAAGCATAATATAAAACTAATAAATACCCAAGACCTAGCATACAATTTCCCTATATGTTCCCTATTTCCCTGTTCTCCCTTCAGAAGTTTCCACTATCCTAAATTTTGTGTTTAGATACCTTAATACATTTTTTGAATTTGTTTGCTTTTGAACTTTATGAAAAGGAAAACATTTTCTGGTATTTGTGTTTCTTCTTGTGATTTTCTGTGATTTGATAAATTATTGAATATAGCTGTAGATTATTCTTTTTAACTGCTATATAATATTACATAATGTAAATAAAACCAAATTTTAGGT
Organism: Glaucomys volans; assembly: GCA_020662805.1. Classification (NCBI taxonomy): domain Eukaryota; kingdom Metazoa; phylum Chordata; class Mammalia; order Rodentia; family Sciuridae; genus Glaucomys; species Glaucomys volans. The sequence goes on along the minus strand of JAJEJO010005643.1, from coordinate 343,827 downwards.
TATTTTCAGTTTTGACTCTTATGAACAGTTCTGTCATAAACATTCTTGTGTGCCTCCTGAAGTACTCATGCAAAAGTTTTTCAGTTGTATTTATCAAGTAGAATCATTTGGTTGTATGATATATAAAGACTACTTCATTATTTAAGGTCGAACAGTTTTTCAGTGTTACTGATTTAGCATTATGATTTTTACTCTGAAGGTTCTCCATAACTGTCTTCTCTAATTTATTGTGTTCTCTTCTTCCACACTTTTTTTTCCCTTGATGGAAATAATCTGCTTCACTGTACCTTTATTCATCTAGATAACCATGATTCTGCCTAAATCTACTCTAAATTTCAGTAAGAATATTTTCTTTCTGCCAGAGTCACTGCTGCACACCTATATTCCCAGCAACTCAGGAGTCTGAGGCAGGAGAATTACAAATTAGAGGCCTGCCTTGGCAATTTAGGAAGATTCTGTTTCAAAAAAAAAAAAAGGTCTGGGGATGTGGCTCAATGGTAGAGTGCTCCTGGGTTTAAACCCCCAAAATGGAAAAAAACAAAAAAAAAAAAAAAAAAATTTTTTTTTCTACTATAGTAGAATTGTATTTAAAGGTAGACATTAGCTTTTTACTTTTCATAAATGTAATTTGCTGAAAGTGCCTTTTTAAAAGTTTTTCCAAAAAGAAATATTCAAAGTTTCATGGTGAGCCAAGGGATAGCTAGTGACAGACTTCCTGCCTAGCACGCCCAAGGTTGGGTTGTGGGTTCAATCTCCAGCAACTCTCCTTCCCCCCAGAAAAGGCATGATGCATAAACCCTTTCAGGTACAGCTATTTTAAATGCTATCCAAAGCCACGGTTTACTTGTTTATTCTTTGTAATAAAAGTAAATGTACCTTTAAAGAGAATTGTATGTTAGAGGCTCAAACCTAGGATCTTCTGCATGCTTGGCAAGGCCCTACTACTGAGCTAAATTCCTACCTTTAAAGAGGGATTGTTTTAATTAACCTTTCTGAAAATAGCAAATACTCTTAGATGCTATAAAATCCATGTACAAGTGAGTAAAGCCTTTTTCCTCCTTTTTTTTTAAACAGGCAGATTTATTTAATAAAATGTAGCAGGCTTTGGTTTATGCATTGTTATGTTGAATTAGTTTTTAAAACCTATAGTCACTGCACCCCCCTAGAACATGGTCATTTTGCCCTTCTAATTTATCCAGCTAAAGCTCTTGCAATTTTCATTCTGTGTTTGAAGAGTCTAAAAATGTATTCTGCATGTTCTTGCTTGACAATGCTAACCACAGCTTAGATTTCTATGGAAGATATCAATACAGTTTCTCAAATTTTTCCATGGTTAATTTTGTTCTTGATAATTATAGAGTTGAGTTTTAAGAGATTTCCCTTTGAGATGCATCTAAAATTTAATGGTAGATTTTTTTTTAAGTGGTAAAAATATTCTAAAATTGGATTGTGGTAATTGATGGTTGCATAACTCTGTACTGAAAACTATTGAATTGAATACTTTAAATGAATAAGATTTATAGTATGTAAATTATATCACAATAAAGTCATTAAAAATTTAATGATATCCTCTTTTCCTAAATCCTTTTTTAAAATTGAAGTATTTGGGATATTGCATGAGTCTGAGACATGAAAAAACTTGAATGCCTTAGAATTTAGAACATTTTCCCCTATTTTTTTCTGATTGGAAAAGGATACTGTATGGCCCTTAGAGTTTTCTTTTCCCCATCTCCTTCCTCCAATTCCTCTCTTCTCCCACTTCCTTCTTCATCCTCTTCTTTCTTTTTCCTCTCCTCCTTCTCTCCTCTTCCTATTCTTCTCTTTCTCCTCTCTCTCTTCCCTCTTTTCCTTCAAAAGTGCTCTACCACTGAGCTATATTCCTAGTCCTTTTTATATTATTTTGAGACAGGGTCTCACCAAGTTGCCCAGGCCATCCTTGAACTTGTAATCCTTCTGCTTCAGCCACCCAAGTAGCTGGGATCGCAAACACGCACCACTATACCAGACAGTTTTTTACTTCTTTATAGTGATTAAAGATTTTTATAAAAAATATTCATGGTAGTTATATGAGTAGGAAATAGTAGATTCTGATATCTAAGTTTTTGAAATTATAATAACTGCTCCTGGGTTCTTGTTAGTTACTAAATTGTCTCATTCTAAAGGCAGAGACTAAACAGTAAAAATATCTTATTATCCTAAGGGCTGCTTCAAACAATTTTTTATAAATAAACCTTTTTCTGAGTCATTGATTATAAGTAATTTTTTTGCTAACTTTTTCAGATCCATATAAAAAATTTTCACTGAGCTGGGGATATAGCTCAGTTGGTAGAGTGCTTGCCACACATGCACAAGGCCCTGGTTTCAATCCCCAGCACCACCAAAAAAAAATTTTTTTTTCACTGATTTAAATATTCAAATATTTCTTATTTTTACTCGAAGATGTAATTTAGTTCAGTGGGAAAAGAAAGCTATGAAAAAAGTATAATTTTAATTTGTTCCCAAAGTCCTAAGAAAGAAAAATCACACAAAGTAAGATTTCCACAAAATGGAAACTTTCTTTAGTCTCCATGTTATATAACTTAGAATAGTGACACTGTGATTTTGTTTTATGTGAAATTCTACAAAATACAAACGCATCTCTAGGGACAGAAAGCAGATCAGTGATTGCCTTTGACCAGGATAGAGAACAGGAGAGGCATTTAAGGAATGATTGATAAAGGTTTTGTTTGTTTTTCTGAGACCAGAGTCTCACTATGTTGCCCAAGTCACTCTCAAACTCCTGGACTGAAGGGATCCTTCTGCCTCAGACTACTCAGTAGCTGGAACTATAGGTTTCTGTCACCAGATGATACTGTTCTGGTTGTAAATTTTTGTTTTGTTTTTACACAGGTATATATTGGTCATAACTCAGAAAACCATCCACTTAAAATGGATAGTTTATTGGGCATAAATTATATTTCGATAAAGTTGATAAAAAGACAAGACCACACATACACAAGATTTATTATTGCATTGTTTTTGCCTTTTGAGATGTAGCATTTTCTAATATCTCCATATTATAAGGCATTTGCATCAACTGTGCTAAAGGGGGGAAAAGTACTTTTAGAGTAGTTTAGGTGGATGATGGAGACTTTGAGGGAGCATGTTAACTGGATTTTATCCACATCATAGAATGTGAATAAACTTTTAAAAATTTTATGTAAAGTTGCATATATTCTCCTTCCAGTTGATTTTCTCTGCCATTCAGATAAGAAAGTCTGAATTTCTGCCTACCTGAGTTCTTCCAAGATTCTAATTCTTTCTTTAAAAGAAAAAAAAACTTAAAAAAAAATTGACACATAAAAGCTGTATGGGCCGGGCGTGGTGGCGCATGCCTATAATCCAAGCGACTTGGGAGGCTGAGTCAGGAGGATCGCGAGTTCAAAGCCAGCCTCAGCAACTTCGCGAGGCCCTGAGCAATTCAGGGAGACCCTGTTTCTAAATAAAATACAAAATAGGGCTGGGGATGTGGCTCAGTGGCCGAGTGTCCCTGAGTTCAATCCTGGTTCAAAAAAAAAAAAAAAAAAGCTGTATGTACTTATAGGATACCAAGTCGATGTTTCAATACATATATTCATTGTGTAATGTTCATATCAGGGTAAATCTGCATATTTATCTCCTCAAACATCATTTCTTTGTGATCAAAACATTTAAAACTTTTCTTCTAGCTTGTTTGAAATGTACATTATCTATGGTTACCTTACTACGCAGAACACCAGAACTTACGTCTAATTGTAACTCAGTAACCATTCCTAACCTTTTCTTATCCCTACTACTTTCCTCAGCCTATGGTAGTCACTATTCTACCCTTATCTTCTATGAGATCATCTTTTTTAGATTCCACATATGAGTGAGATCATGAGGTATTTGTTTTTCTTTCTTGGTTTATTTCATTTACATAATACCCTCCAGTTCCATCCATGTTGTGGCAAATGACAGATATCCACCTTAATAAGGCTAAATAGAATTCTGTTGTGTACGTACACATTTTCTTAATCCATTAATCAGTTGATGGTTGTTTCCAGTTTTTGATTATTGTGAATAATGCTGTGATAAACATGGGAGTGCTGATGTTTCTTCAGCATGCTGATTACATTTTGTTTGGATATGTATATAACCAATAGTATGACTGCTGGATCATATGGTAGTTCTATCTCTAATTTTAAAAAACTGTACAAATTTACATTCCTGTCAGAAGTGTATAAGAGGCTTCCATAAACTTACCAGAACTTATCTTTTCTCTTTTTTGTTTTTGTTTTTGTTTTTGAACAGGGGTTGAACTCAGGGACACTTGGGCACTGAGCCAGATCCCCAGCCCTATTTTGTATTTTATTTAGAGACAGGGTCTCACTGAGTTGCTCAGGGCCTCACTAAATTGCTGAGGCTGGCTTTGAACTTGCGATCCTCCTGACTCAGCCTCCCAAATCTCTTGGATTACAGGCGTGTGTCACCACGCCCGGCTCTTTTCTCTTTTTTATAATAACCATTATAACTGGGATAAGGTAATATTTCATTGTGGTTTTGATTTCCATTTCTCTGATTGACTAGTGATGTTGAACATTTTTCATATACCTGTTGGCCATTTGTATGTTGCCTCAAACTCGTTATATTGTGAGATTGACCTCACACTTTTGGACTCAAGTGATTTTCCTGGCTTGGCCTCCTAAGTAGTTGGGGCTACAGATGCATGCCACCACACCTAGCTTTTTTGTATGTCTTCTTTTGAGAAATGCATATTTAGATCTATTGCCCATTTAAAAAATCAGGCCCATTGTGGTTGTTGCTCTGATTCTTTCCCCCTGTTTCTCTAATGCCCAGGTCCTCCCTACTTAAGACTTACTGGGAATGTAGAACCTTGATCTGAATTTAGGACTGTGGGCTGCTACATGTAAAATAGAGCTGTGTTTCCTTTGGAGGAAAGCTCATTTTACTGTTGGATGGGAAACATACAAGATGAAGGTATCAGAGACTAAGGCAATTGAGTGAAAACACATGGAATATATAAAAATCCATGAGTTAATAATGAATTTGACAAACAAGCAAAAACACCACACAAAAAAATCCTAAAAGAACTCATCTGATACCATTTAAAATAAGTAGGGCACTAACACTTTGCAAATTGAAAATTGAAAGAGTGAAGCATTTATACCTACCTTTGTGTTCAAAATACTTTGGGTAATCAAATAGCCCTCATTGCCAGACACGGTGGTATACACTATAATCCTAGTAACTGAGGAGGTGGGAGGCTGGGACAGGAGGAACTCGACTATGAGGCCAGTCCTGGCAACTTAGTGAGACCCTGGCTCAAAATAAAAAATAAAAAGGACTGGGGATGTGGCTCAGTGGTAAAGTATCTCTAGGTTTGATTCCCAGTACTAGAAAAAACAACAAAAAAGTCAAATAGCTCTAGTTGTTAACAGAAAGTTTTTCTTTACAGAATTCCACAAAGGATAGATAGGATCAGAAAATCACTATTTTGCAACTCCTAATGAAATAATTAAGATGGGCATTAATCATCAGTAGATGAAACCATTGTATTAATTTGGTTGAGAGAATTTCACATCCAAGAGATCAGACTGCAGTTTTAGCATTGACATGAATTCTGAATCAGACATGTATGAAGCTCATGCTAACACCTCTGAAGTATTTTTGCCAGAAATGTTGATGTTGATTCTAATACAGAATGGCCAAATATGTTGTTGCCATATTTGGCCAAAACAAAATAGGATAGTTAAATTTGAATTTCAGATATACAATGAGTGATATTTTTAGTTTAAATATGTCCCATGCTGAATTTAGAGACAAGGAAAACCAACACAATTATGCTGATGCTTCTGTAGGGTAGGGTTGTAATAAATGGTCTTGCCCTGATCCATTAAATCATGTATACTTTGAACACATATAGAGTTATAATAAGATAACAACACCTTGCCATTTTCTATGAGATTAGGGTTCTTCCCAGACAGTATCAGGATATTTTAAAATTATGAGCATTTTGTTATTTTTGTTGTGTCTTTATAAAATGTGTCCTTTGCTTTTCAAAAAATAAGATAAATATGTCCCATGCCTAGAATATACTTGGGTTCTGTAATATGTCATTAGAAGAGTGAGGGGAGATGTGAGACTGCTTTATTTAAAAAAAAAAAGAATTAAGAAATATAACCAAATATGTGGTACTTATTTGGATTCCGATTTGAACAAAAAGGTGTTTTTGTAAAAAGATATTTTAAAACATATATTTAAAAATATAAAGATTCTTGAGATGGTTGAGTAAATTGGATTAGGGACTAAGCACAGGATATTAAGGAATTATTTCAAATTTTATTAGATGTAATAATTATGGTTATATAAGAAAATGTCCTTTAAAAAACAAATTTAGAGATGAAATGACATGTTATCTGGGATTTACTTTAAAATATTTCAGCAAAGGAAAGCAAGGATAGAGGAAATAATGTGGCAAATTCTGATAATTGAAGAATATGTGGGTGAATTACATGGGAGTTCATAGTACAATTCTACTTGCTTTTGCCATGTTTAAATTTTTTACAATAAAAATGTTTTAAAATGCTTTAAGTAGATCATTGTGCCTGTTTTGTCTCAGGCTGAGTTGGATCATATTGCTTTTGTCTTTAAGAGTTCATACTATACTACAAGATAGCCATCTTATATCATCTCTGGAACGAAGCTGGCAATAAATTTTAAAAACCCTATCAGCTTTACAACAAATTCTGTAGTAGTCTGGAAAGAAGTCACATTTCCCTGGGGTACTTAATCTATTCAGCAAACATTATGTATGATAGTGTGAAATATTGTTTTTGGCTATAACCAATAGTCTGTGAAAATGTTTATGTTAAATTAAAAAGTAGATTTCAGTATTGTTACGAGTACGGTATTATATACAATGAAGAGTTTTTTTTAATTTTTTCCAAACTGGGGATTAAACCCACAGGGGCTTTATTGCCAAAATACATCCCCAGCCCTTTTTGTTTGTTTTATTTGGAGACAGGGTCTCAGTTGCCCAGGCTGGCCTCGATCTTGCCAATCCTCCTGTCTCAGCCTCCCAAGTAGCTGGGATTACAGGTATGTGTCATAGCACCAGGTTAACATATCGAATTTTAAGTCAAAAGAACATAAGCTAACGATGGGAGTCAGAAATTATGATACTATGTGATATCCCAGCATTGCAAAATGCCTGTTAGTCTTGCAGTTACTACTGATTAAGGGATGTAGAGGAGGCAATGATTTTCAGAGTTGAGTTGGGAAATGTTTGGTATGTCACCAAGGGAATGAGCGTGTGGATAACAGGATCCTGAAGAGCCTGTGGAAAGTGAGAAAACCACATGACACAACCTATTCCTGTGGGTTAGGTGGAGCCATTTAGGGAATACAGCTGCTTAGAAATAGCTTAAAACATTGAGGGCTTATTCTATTCTTGGGTCTGTGCTAGGTGGTGAAGGTTGTAGTAACATAGAACTAGCAATAGTAATAAACTACCCAACTTATTGGGTATTAACTATGTAGCAGACTTTATGCTGGTTTTACAAGTATTTTCTCCTCAAATCCTAACCCTGAGAAGTGGGGTCTCTTGCATTCCCATTTTATAGTCGAGAAACATGTGTTTCAGAGACATTAAATAAAACCAGGCATGATGGCGCATGCCTATAATCCCAGCTATTCTGGATATTGAAGTTGTTCACAACCTCAAGTTCAAGACCCTGTCTCAAAAAATAAAAAGGGCTGGGGATAAAGCTCCATCATAGAGTACCCCTGCCTTCAATCCCCAGTATCACCAAAAAACAAATGAGAGAGAGAAAGAGAATGAGAATGCTAAGTAGGTAACTTGGCAAAGGTCACACACTTACCTCCTTCATAGGATTTTTTGGAGGTTACCAAATACAAACAGAACGGTGCTGGTATATATTAAATGCTCAATAAATAATATTTGCTATTATTATTACTGAAGGAGAAAGTAACATTTATTCCCTGCTGGTGGAGAAGAAATAGTAGTAAAGGGATTGGTGGCCTGGTTTAGCACTACATAGGGTGTTGGGTGTAAAATAATAGAAGAGGCTGAGAGATTAAAGAAAGCTTAATGTTGGGGGGAAAGCTCTTGAGCTATCTTGAAAGGATATGCATAACTTAGTAGGCAAAAGAAGGTGTGGAAAGCCGGGCATGGTGGCACACATCTGTAATCCCAGCGGCATGGGATGCTGAGGCAGGAGGATCGAAAGCTCAAAGCCAGCCTCAGTAATGGCGAGGCACTTAGCAACTCAGTGAGACCCTGTCTCTAAATAAAATACAAAATGGGACTGGGGATGTGGCTCAGTGGTTGATTCAATCTCCAGTACCAAAAAAAAAAAAAAAGAGTGGGAACAGTTCAGGCAAAGGTACCAGCATTTTAAAAGACATCAGAGAGACTGAGGGTATAGCTCCATAGGAGAGCACTTGCCTAGTGTGGGTGAGGCTCAGGGTTTTATTCCCAGCACCAGAAAAATAAAATGAAAAGGTGCTTGAATGCCGGGCGCGGTAGCGCACGCCTGTAATCCAAGCGACTTGGGAGGCTGAGTCGGGAGGATCGCAAGTTCAAAGCCAGCCTCAGCAACTTAGCGAGGCCCTGAGCAACTCAGTGAGACCCTGTCTCTAAATGAAATACAAAATAGGGCTGGGGATGTGGCTCAGTGGCCAAGTGTCCCTGGTTCCAAAAAAAAAAAAGGTGCTTGAAGACAATGAGATACTGAGATACTATTTCACCTATTTCACATCTAATCAAAATGACCAAATCCAGAACACTGACCATACCAAATGCTGACAACAATGTGAAGTAACAGAAATTCTCACTGATGGTGGGAATGCAAAGTTGCACAGCCCCTGTGGAAGACAGTTTGGTGGTTCTTATAAAGCTAAGCATACTTTTTCCACGTGATACAACAATCACATGCCTTGATATTTACTCAGAGGAGTTGAAATTATGTCCATACAAAAACCCATATAGATGTTTATAGAAGCTTTATTCATAATTGCTAGAACTTGAAAGCATTTAAGGTGTCCTTTGATAGGTGAATAGATAAATAAAACTGTGGAGCATGCAGACAATGGAATGTTTTTAAGCAGTAAAAAGATATAAGCTATCAAGCCATGAAAAGACTTCGAGGAAACTTAAATTCATATTATTCAATGAAAGAAGCCAGTCCGAAAGGCTGCATACTTTATGATTCCAACTATGTGACATTCTGGAGAAGGCACTATGGAGGCATTAAAAAGATGAGTGGTTGCCAGGGTGTGTAAGCAAAAATAACCAAAAAGGGGAGCAAACCTCTCAGATCAGTAAGCTGTCTTTATTAGGCAATTGTGGAATGTCACATGGCACATTTTCAGGGGAGAAAGTGGTGACTGGTTACAAGAGGGGTCTGCTTTTTATAGATCTTAATGAGAGTTAATCATAGAAGAATGTTTAGTGTGACTAATGACTAGAGACTTGGGACTTGCCAGCTGGGCAGTCAGGAAACTAGTTGTGCAGGTTAAAAATCTAAGTCAGGAAAACAGCTGTAAAAGCTCACGAAACTCATTCTAACTCAGGAAACAATTGTAAAAGCTTGAAACTCATTGTTACTGGGATAAAAATTCAGGGCCCAGAGCTCATATGTTTACCTTCTCTCTTCCAGGACCCATTGTCCTTGGGAAAGTACAGAAGTTCATAGTCCAAGGCCTAATGTTTGCCTTTCCCCCCTTCCCTCCCGAATCACATTGTTCTCCTTTTCTCCCTGGGGTCTGTCATTTTCCTTTTTTGGGGGGATGTTATCTTCTGTATCCTTCAGGATGATACTCAGAACACAGGATTTTTAGGGCAGTGAAACTACTTTGTATTTTACTCAGATAGTAGATACATGTCATTATACATTTGTCAAATTCATAGAATATACAACTCTAATGTTAAATGGGACTTTGGGTGATGATCATGTGTTACTGTAGGTTTATTAATAGGGGAAGCCACACATGTGGGGCAGGGGATATTTAGGAAATCTCTGTATGTTCCACCCAGTTTTGCTGTGAACCTAAAATTGCTCGAATAAATTAAGTCTAATAAAAAAATTTTAAGTGGTATATGCCTAATCTCATCAGCTCGGGAGGCTGAGACAGGAGGATCACAAGTTCAAAGCCACCCTCAGCAAGTTAGTGAGGCCCTAAGCAACTTCAGCAAGACCCTGCCTCAAAAAATAAAAAGGGGATGTGGCTCAGTGGTTAAATGCCTGAGTTCAATCCTGATACCAAAAAAGAAAAAAAAAAAGCACAGAAGTGATATTGCTGATTATCTACTGCTATGTAACAAACTACCACAAAACTTAAAGGCTTAAAACAATTACCATTTTATTTGCTTACAGCTCTGAGTCCCATATTTGGGCTGCCTTAGATAGTTCTTCACCTAGTCTCACCTGGGGTCACTACTATACTGTAGTCATGTAGTGGCACCACTGGAACTGGATAATTTAAGATGGCTTCTCCTATAGTTCTCCTATAGATCTAGCTTTGGTGATGGCTATTGAGTGAGCTTCATCACATAGCAGTAAAAATTCCAAGAGAGCAGTAAAAACTGCAAGAACTCTTGATATGTAGACATGGAAGTCACACAGTGTTGTTTCCATAATATTCTACTGGCCAGAACAAGTTGGGCAGCCTAGATGCAATGAAAGGAGAAATAGTCACCATCTCTTGTTGGAAGGATTGCAAAGAATTTGTCATTTTGACACATACCTTCATTTTATTTGTTCATTTTTATGCAGTGCTAAGGATAGAACCCAGTGCCCTCATAGATGTGAAGTGAATGCTTTACCAATGAGCCACGACCTTAGCCCTTTTTCTTCTTCTTCTTCTTTTTTTTTCTTTAATCTATCACAAATAAAATAGGACAGGTTGAGTTTAGGATGTGTTTCTCAGTCCATTTAGCCTTTTTTTTTTTTCAGGGCCAAGGACCAAACTGGGGGCCTTGCGTGTGTGATAGGCAAACCCTCTGCCACTGAGCTGAATCCTCAACCTCCATTTTAGCCTTTTCTTTACCCTAATTAGTACTTCCTCCAGTTAATTATTTGAGGTTCTTTGATTATATTTATTGCCCTGCCCTCTGATTCTCCTAGAGAGAAGACAAAATATAAATTAAAATGAAAACAAAGTTTTACCAATAACTAATGAGTTGAATTTTAAAAACTCTAAACTATAAAACCATTTTAAAAAGAAAAAGTGCTTTAAACTTATTTAATATTCTCATGAACTTGAATTTGATTAACAATGCTATGGAAAAGCTGGGGACTGTGGCACATGCCTGTAATCCCAGCAACTCTGGAGACTGAGGCCAGAGGATCACAAGTTCAAAGCCAGCCTCAGCAGATTAGCAAGGCACTTAGCAATTCAGTGAGACCCTGTCTCTAAATAAAATATAAAAAAGGGCTGGAGATGTGGTTTAGTGATTAAGCATTCCTGAGTTCAATTTCCAGTACCAAAAACAACAACAACAAAAACAATGCTATGGAGAACTACTCAGAACCTGACTTTAATAAGAGACTAGAATTATGTTATTACCACATCATTTGTATTTAATAAAATATCTGTCATTAATGTCTTTAAACATTTTAATGTGCAACCATTTAAAATCTTGACATATTAATTTCCTAGGTAAATGATTTGATTCATATTTTGTACAGATAGTTTAGAATGATCTGAAATACTGAATTGGTTGATTCCAAATTGATGTTTGTACCTCTGAATATCTTTTGCCAGTTCTCAATAGATACAAATGCACTTGCCTCTGAGTTGTATTAATAAAATCCTCTGTGGTCTGCTATTTAATACTGCTTTCTATTCTGAAAGAGTTCTTAGCCTTTGTTCATTAATCATGGGAAACAGTTGTGCGACATGCCTTGACATTAAGTAGAACATCTAAAATTAGTCCTACAATCAGTGGTTGAGAACAAGGTTTCAGTAGTTTGTGGCATGTGTTAAGTAGACATCGCAAGGTTAGAAGGAACTACCAAGAAACAAGTAAGTGATTTGTGTTATGTGTATGGCCATATACCTAATTAAATACATAATAGATGATCTCTTTTTATTAAGTAGATGAATAAATTACATTATTGCTACAGAGTCTTCATGTTATATAAAACATCTTCTACACTATGCTGCTTAATCAATTTCAGAAGAAATATATACCCATTAAAAACTTAAGAGCCAGGTATAGTGGTGCATGTCTATACACCCAGTGACTTGGGAGGCTGAGGCAGGAGGATTGCAAATTCTAGGTCAACCTGGGCAATTTAACGAGATACATCTGAAAAAATAGAAAGGGTTGGGAATGTATCTCAGTGGTAGAGTGCCTTTGTGTTCAATCCTAGTACTGCTAAATAAGTGAATAAATATGTAAATAAATAAATCTGAGAAAATCTAACATTTTTCTGCATGTTTGTTTCAAGTTTTAATTTTTAAAAATTATTTTATAATTGTAGATGGACAGCATGCCTTTATTTGTTTATTTTTATGTGGTGTCAAGGATCGAGCTGAATGCCTCACACATGTGAGGCAAGCCATCTGCCACTGAGCTACAGCCCCAGCCCCTCAAGTTTTAATTTTTTTAATGAATTATTCTTTTTAAAAATATTTTTAGTTGTCAATAGATTTATTTATTTATGTATGCATTTATTTATATGTGGTGCTGAGAATTGAACCCAGTTCTACACACATGCAAGGCAAGCTGTCTACCACTGCGCTACCACCCCAGCACTCAAGTTTTAATTTTAAAGGAATAGTTGTACTACATGTATTCTATTTAAGTGAATGACTTTTTTCCCTTTCTTTTTAGAATTTAAAAAAATTTATTCACAAAAATGGCATCCTGGTTATATGAATGTCTTTGTGAAGCTGAACTTGCACAGTATTATCCTCATTTTACTGCCCTTGGCCTTCAGAAAATAGATGAATTAGCCAAGGTCGCAATGAAGGACTACTCCAAATTGGGAGTGCATGACATGAATGACCGTAAACGTCTTTTCCAGCTTATCAAAATAATTAAGATTATGCAGGAAGAAGATAAAGCAGTCAGTAGCCCAGAGCATCCTCTTCAGACAAGCAGCCTGCACATCAAGCCACGGGAATTCCGATCTGGTCCTCGCAGACAACTGCATTTTGATTCTCCTACTGACAACAAAAACAGAACTGCCAGCAACAATGAATTTGAAATATGCAACATGTCAGATTCCTCTGGAAATGAGCAGAAGTCTATTTACCTAAAAGTACTAGATTACATGCTACCAGATGATTATCAGTACCATGCAAAAGCAAGAACTCTGAATGCCACAACTTCTGATTCCAATGTGCAAACAGAAACTAACACTTCACTCTTTTCATCAAATTTCTTTTCTCCAGTACTGGGAAATTGTGATATTCCTGTTATTCAAAGAGTCGCTCATGTTTCAGGGTATAATTATGGAATCCCTCGTTCTTGTATCAGGTAATAATTTGCTTTTACCTTTTTTTTTTTTTTTTTTTTAAAGAAAGGTAGCTTCAGGGAAGGGAAAGTTTCTCCTTGGCCAGAGTAAGGAGAGCAACCACTCTATTTACAACAGATGAATATAACATATAAATGATAGTGAACAGCTTTTGCATCAATAATAGAAATATCTGGATGTGGGGAAATTAATAAGGAATTGGAATTTTCCAGATGGGAGGAAGATATTGTTCATGTGCATCAAAGAGCTACTACTTGCCAGTATCTGTTGTTATTCTTCTTGCAGACCTATTTTCATTATTTATTAGTGTAACATGATACATCTAGTGCGTCCATGAAAGTAAAATGGTTAACTGGCCTTCTGCAATAGACAAAAAATATTATACAACCCAGGATTTTTTTAGGGAATCAAATTCATTTAAACCAACCAGGAGACTTATAGCTTAGTTAAAAATAAAGAACAAATAATTAAGTAGGTCTTTGGAGCAGTTAGTTCATCTGCATACATTGAAATATCCTGATTTTTTTTTTTTTTTAATGGTGCTTGGTCTTGAACCTAGAACCTTGAGCATGCTAGGAAGCATTAGCACTTTTATCAATGAGCTACATCCTCAATCTATGATCCTAATTTTGAGTGCTTTTTATATGGGTTCATTCCTGAAAATTTTCGTGATTACAAAGAGTAAGACACTTTTGGGGGGGATTAGTTTAAAAGTCCAGATAAGTTACTTTTGCCTAGTGCTTCAAGTTAGAGTTTAAAATAAAGTCCCTAAGAGGTGAAATATTGGGTAATCCCTAATATTAAGAATGAGCCGGGCGCAGTGGCGCACGCCTGTAATCCCAGCACTTGGGAGGCTGAGACAGGAGGATCAAGAGTTCAAAGCCAGCCTCAGCAACTTAGCGAGGCCCTAAGCAACTCAGTGAGACCCTGTCTCTAAATAAAATACAAAATAGGGCTGGGGATGTGGCTCAGTGGTGGAGTGCCCCTGGGTTTAATCCCTAATACCCCCCCCCAAAAAAAAACCCCACAAAAACAAAAAAGATATAATAGAAAATGTGTTCTTTAGAAAAGTTATATTCTTGTTTTGTTGTTTTAAAAATAATATGTGTGTGTCGGGTCTGTGGTCGTGACTCAGTGGTAGAGCACTTGCCTAGCATGTGTGAGGCACTGGGTTCAATTCTCAGTATCACATATACATAAATAAATGTCCACTGACAACTAAAAAAAATATATGTGTGTGTGTGAATTATAGGAAAACAAAATTCATTTTTTTTTTTTTTTTTGCACCAGGGATTGAACCCAGGGGTGCGTAACTGCTGAACCACATTCCCAGCCCCCCCCCTTTTTTTTTAATAAATTTTTATTTACAGACAGGGTTTCACTAAGTTGCTTAGGGCCTCACTTACTTGCTGAGGCTGGCTTGGAACTGATGATCCTCCTGTCTCAGCCTTCTGAGGCTCTGGGATTATAGGCATGCACTACCTCGCCCGGCTTAAGCCATGTTTTCTTTGGAAATAAAAAAAAATTGCTGTGCCAGGCGTGGTGACACATGCCTATAATTCCAGCTACTTGAGAAGCTGAAGCAGGAGGATTGCAAGTTTGAACCCAGCTTCAGCAACTTGTCTTTTATTGAACAATACATAACAATCTAAATTTAAATTATTTATAAATAAGAATACTATTTTGCATTAGTTAATACCATCGAAGATAGGATGCATATTTTAGTTTAAATATTGCTATTACATTTATTTGACAAATATTAAGTACTATCTGCTAAGCCTGACTCTAGATATAATTAAAATATCCAGCCGGGTGTGGTGGCGCATGCCTGTAATCCAAGCGACTTGGGAGGCTGAGTCAGGAGGATCATGAGTTCAAAGCCAGCCTCAGCAACTTAATGAGGCCCTAAGCAACTCAGTGAGACCCTGTCTCTAAATAAAATACAAAATAGAGTTGGGGATGTGACTCAGTGGCCGAGTGTCCCTGAGTTCAATCCCTGGTTCCAAAAAAAAAAAATATCTGGAGGATCTTAGGGGACGGGGTGAATGTGAACTATATTAGAAAATTGAAGGTAAAAATGTATTTTCTCAATAACCATCAATATTCTCTTCTCAGCCGGGCGTGGTGGCACACGCCTGTAATCCAAGTGACTTGGGAGAATATTCTCTTCTCACCCAGACCCTAAATAGTAGTCAAGATTCTGGCACACTGAAAAACCACCTTATTAAGACTTGCTGTTAGGAAGTCATCCTATCCAAAGCATTGTCTTTGGTTACCTCAAATCAGGTTTTTGCATTTCAGATATTCCAGAAGTTCAAATAAATTGCCAGGCTTGGAATTTTAATGAAAGTCTAACAAAATTTAGGAAACTGATTGCCCTGACTTATTTAAGATCTTGAGCTGAGCATGATGGTGCATGCCTTTAATCCAGCAGTTCAAGAGGCTGAGGAGGAGGATAGCAAGTTCAAAGCCAGCTTCAGCAACTTAGCTAGGCCCTCAGTAACTTATTGAGATCCTATCTCAAAATAAGAAATTTTTAAAAAGGGCTGGGGATATGACTCAGTGTTTAAGAACCCCTGTGTTCCATCTCTGGTACAAAAAACAGATCTTGAATAGACCTAACTTCAGTTGTCTTACTCTTTTCATGTCAAATAGATAAATTTACTTCCCCTAGGGAAGATTGGAATTTAAAACCAGTGCCTTTTAGGAGAAGAGTTATTCCCTTTTGCCCTTTGAAGTTAAAACCATAGACCTTTTGTCTGCATGACTTATCCTAGAGTCCCTGTACAATTTTTAAAAGGCTAAACATTTTCTGTCTTCTTTGATTAACTTCAAATGCTTAGGTTATTAATACTCAATAACAGCTAGAGGTTTTCTGTTTGGTGTTTGTTTGTTTGTTTGTTTGTTTGTTTGTTTGTTTGTTTTTGCGGTGCTGGGGATTGATCCCAGGGCCTTGTGCTTGCAAGCACTCTACCAGCTGAGCTATATCCCCAGCCCAATAGCTAGAGATTTTGATCCAAAAACCTCAATGATGCTAAAATAATGTTAAAATTTTATTTTTTTCTTGTGAAAAATTAAACTTATGCAAAAGAGAGAATAGAACAATGTATAGCCCATGTGCCTATTATCTGGTTTTAATAATTGTCAAGATTTTCCCATATTTGAAGCCAGGCACAGTGGTGCACACCTGTAATCCCAGTAACTCAGTAGGCTGAGACAGGAAGATTGCAACTTCAAAGCCAGCCTCAGCAACTTAGTGAGACCCTGCTCCAAAATAAAAAATATGAAAGGGGCTAGGGATATGGTTTAGTTGTTAAGCACCTCTGGTTTCAATCCCTGTTACCATAAAGAAAGAAAAAGAGAGAGAGAGAGAGAGAGAAAGAAAGAAGAAAAGATTTCCCCAGACTTACCTCAAAATCGTAGTTCTTCCACCCTTCTACCCTACCCCAAAAGTACTGAGGATCAAACCCAGAGTCTTGCAAATGCTAGATAAGCCCTCTACTACTGTTCTATGTCCTCAGCACAAAATAATGCTTTTTAAAAAGTCTTCTATATGTTGGTTAAAAAAACAAAACAGTCTTTAAAAGATGTCTTAAAAGTAATGCCTTATGTGTTATGCTAGAAATTTTATTTGCTATTTTGTTTTACCAATTGAGATCCTGGCAAAAAAAAATTTTTTTCTAACCAATTGGAGGATTCAGAAAATCAGAATTGATATGAAAAAGTTCCATAGTATAGTATCTTATGTAAAATGTATTGTGAAAGTCTTTTTAGGGTCTATCAAAAAATTCTAAAGTGTAAAGGAGGGAATAATTTGTCTTGCTAAAGTATTCTAAGTACATGGACCAAAGGCATTGATCCTGGTAAAAACATCTGTTTTCAAAACTCCTATTTTTTGCAAGGCACAGTGGTGCATGCTTGAATCCCAGCTACTTGAGACTCTAAGGCAGGAGCATCACAAGTTGGAGGGCAGCCTGGGCAACTTAGTTAGACTCTGTCCCAAAGTTTTAAAAAATATATATATTTTTAAAGAGCTCGGGTTCAGTGGTACAGCACTCACCCAGTATGTTCAAATCCCCAGTACTGCCAAACACACACACAATTTTCTTGTTATCTAGTTTTTATACAAGTAAGTGGTTAGTTCTTACGTATATGCATCACCATGAGACTCAGCAAGTAAACCTGATAAATTTTGTATTCCTAACTCAAGGAATATTGCCTCAGATGTTGGGTGTTGAGTATAAAGCTAAAGAAGGAATGCATCTGAACAGAAGTTTGAATTAGTGGTTGACAGGACCAGTCATAAAATTATCCTGGGAAGAAGAAATACATAATTCTAACAAATGAATAAATACATATCAGGATGGGGCAAAAAGAACAAAATAAGAAAATGGAACATAGAACAGGGCAGAATATGTCTATAAGGAACAGGAGAAAAAGTACATTGAAACCTACCACCTAATTCAAGGAATATAGGAAGCCCTGGTAAGATAAAAAATAATTTAGATTAATGATCAAGAAAATGGTAAACATGCAAGAATAATTGGCTTAAAAGGAAACAAGAAACATAAATTTGAAGCCGAGCACGGTGGCACACGCCTGTAATCCTAGCACTTGGGAGGCTGAGACAGGAGGATCGCGAGTTCAAAGCCAGCCTCAGCAACTTAGCGAGGCCCTAAGCAATTCAATGAGACCCTGTCTCTAAATAAAATACAAAATAGGGCTGGGGTTGTGACTCAGTGGTGAAGTGCCCCTGGGTTTAATCCCCAGTACCAACAACAACAACAAAAAGCCATAAATTTGGGTTTTGTAAAGACCTTGGAGGGGCTGGGGATATAGCTCAGTTGGTAGAATGCTTGCCTCATAAGCCCAAGGCCCTGGGTTCATTCCCCAGCACTGCAAAAAAAAAAAAAAAAGAAAAAAGAAAAGAAAAGAAAAAAAGACCTTGGAGGAGTGGTGGCAGCATATTACATTAGATTTTGAGAACTCATTATCCTGAGTTGTGGGGACAAAAAGAGAGCATAGATGGTTAGGAGACCACATCTAGAAACCAACCACACATGTCTTACAGCTCAAATAACTCTTAGGATTTTGTTTGGTTTTGAGTTTTTGTTTTGTTTCTGTAGGGCAGGTGGTAGGTGGGATAGGGGTAGAGGTGAAAATAATGAGGATTGCTAATAAAAATAATTTCTGTCATTTTTGACACTTTGTAATTTTAAAAAATACATTATACCCAGTATGCAACAAAATGTACTGATGCTTTGACCTCTTAAGCAAACTGAAAAATTGAAATTTACTTATAAACCATGTATCAGACAGAACACCTTAGAGAAAGAGAATCCTTGGACTGAGTTGGAAAAAATCAGAGTCTGTGTTCGAAAACGCCCTCTGGGTATAAGGGAGGTTCGTCGTGGAGAAATTAATATTATTACTGTAGAAGACAAAGAAACTCTACTCGTCCATGAGAAGAAAGAAGCAGTCGACCTCACACAATATATTTTGCAGGTATGATTTTTTTCCTTTTGTGTTTGGAACTTATCAAGTATGTCAATTTTCTGCTTTTTGTTTGAGTGGTAGCATACAAATTGTAAAATCCAATTTCTATTTCAATGTTGATATTTACTCCTGATGTGATATTTCATTAAATCATTGATACCTTGGGCCTTCATTGTTTTAAAATATGGTGTGATGGGGTATACAGAAACATTTCTTCTACTCTTGTGCAATGAAGCTACATCATACATTTCTCAGCACGATTTATGTGCTTTTCATTATATGTATTTAGCAAAAAGGGGGGAATGAGAGAATAAAAAAATTTAAATGAGTGATTGTACCAGTCACTGAACTTGTGCCCCAGGTTGATTATGAGATGGTCACTTAGGTTGATCTCTATTCTTGCCTGCATCTTGCAATGTGTGAATCTACTCTGCTGATTTTGAGTTTAATGATGGGCAGTCCAACTATCTTGGACTTAGACCTAATTGGTGGAAATTGGACTCTGAGAAGGTCACTGTTGGCAGGGTGATTGCAGTGAATAAATATAATCCAGGGGTATGTTTTCATATCTAACATAAGGGTTTAAATAAAACACTGTTAGCTCAGATACAAAAAATGTTCATTCCCTGCTAAAATGATTATGAAGAGAGTTTGGTAGTGAAAGAAACTTATTCCAAGCTCATAGGTACCTTTGGGGTAACTCTTCATTCTCATAGGGAATCAACAAATCCACAGATGGGAGAAATCATACTTCAGTTATTTCTAAATTTGTGAAACAATTGTGAATGATCTAAAACAGAATAGATAATCTGCCAGATGTTAAGATTTTGGCATTCAGAGTTCTCCTTAAACATTTGTATTGTTTTCATTCTCTCTTCCTTTCTCACTCTTGTCTCAAAATCCAATGACTGGGAGGGAGGAAAACAAAAGTGGTAAATAATCTGGTGTGCTAGCAGTTCACCTTAGCTAAGATCTTACTGTACTGGGATAAATGCTTTTCAAGTTATTAAGACTTTCTTCCTCTTTCAAACTTGCATTGTTCTTCTTTGGTAACCAAAATTGGTTTTACAGTGACATTCAGCTTATTCCACCAAGTCTTTCTATGGGCAATAAATTACTAGGCCACTGTACAATCAGCCCAATCACTTTAACAGTCCTATCGATTGCTAATCAATGCACAGTCTATTAGGTTTCAGTAGGAGGTATTTATTTTGAAGATGGTCTAAATGACCCATTCGTTGTAATGCTATCTAGTTCTGTAGCTACTTATAGCCATAGTAATAGCTCTATCCAATCACCATCTACCCAAGATTTCCTTAATGATGCTTCAGTCACAGTAATTCCCTTAAGAAGGCATCATCTTATCTTTGTATTTTTCCATTATCCCCAAACACAATAACTTTACTTCTTTGTCATTGTCATGGATCAATATTTATTGAATGCCCTTAGTTTCTATGGCATTTTCTCTGCTGTTTGAACTTTGGACCTTTACTCTCATAGGTCAAAGTTCTTGCCTGTCAATGCTGTAATATAAAAATATTGGGAGAACTTTTTTTTCTCTTTTCCTTCTTCAAAGAGCAAAGAAAAGGGAGGTTTGTAGCAAATGTGGTGCTAAATAAATATTGATTATAGATTCTTTGTGTTTTATTTTTTGAACTTATTCAGGGATTAAAGCAGGGTTTATGCATCTAATTAAATATGGTATCTTTTCAAATCTTGTTACTTTGAAAATATGATAATATACATGTAGGTGTGCTGATTTAACCTTTACATTTTATGATAACACAAATGCAGACAAGAAAACAATATGAATTATGTATATAATGTATATATGTTAACTATAGTAGTATCTTTCATATTTATACATCTTTCATGAAGAATGTTTACAAAAGTATTAGAAAAATCAATATTTAAATCATACATGGGGGCTGGAGTTGTGGCTCAGTGGTAGAGCACTTGCCTAGCATGCATGAGGCACTGGGTTCAATTCTCAGCACCACATATAAATAAATAAAATTAAAAAAAATAAAAATAAATCATACATGTGCGCGCCGACCACACACACACACACACACACACACACACACACACACTCCTATTTAAAGTGGGGAGAGGAGGGGAGAAATAAGTCCTATGAAAGGAAAGATACTGATCCTGTTAATAAATGCTTTGTCAGGTACTTAAGAGCTAAAGTTATTCATGAGCATTTATTGAAGGAGAGGAAGAATTTACATATTCTCAGCGAAATATAAGGAAACAGAAGTATTCCTACATTTACTTGTGTTTTTGTTTTCTTTATTTTCTTGCTTAGAGACCAGATATGAGTTAGGCATAAATAACGTTCATTAAAGCCAGATTTTACAAATATATTTAACTTTGTTATTGATCTTTTAAACTTATTCAAGGACTGGGGCTATAGCTCAGTTGCAGAGCGCTGGCCTAGCACAGATGAGGCACTGGGTTCAATCTTTAGCATACAAAAATAAGTAAATAAAGGCAGGCTGTTCATCTACAACTACAAAAAAAATTTAAAAGAGCTTACTCAAAAGTGTAATGAACCCTGTGTACCCACCACCCAGCTTTAATAGTTGTTAACATCTTAGTATTTTTAAAATCTTAACACATTTTTCTTTTTTAAAATTTTATTTTTGATTCATTGTACACAAATGGGATACAGCTTTTTATTTCTCTGGTTGTACAGGATATAGAGTCACACCGTTTATGTAATCATACATGTACATAGGGTCATGATGTTTGTCTCATTCTATTATCTTTCCTTCTCCATCCCCGTCCCCTCCCAACCCCTCATTTTCCTCACAATCCAACATTCCTCCATTCTTTCCTTACTGCCTACCACCCCTTTATATACCAGCACTTATCACATTTTTCAAAAGCCTAGAAGTTCACAGATCTTTTTATCATTCTTCACAGATTCATTATTCTCTTACCACCTAACTTTTGGAGTTATTTTCCAATTGATAAATTTGATTTTGTGGTGCCAGTTTCTTCTCAAATGACCTAACAAGTTTCCTATGTAATATAATGGCAAACAAAGCAATTAAATATGAGATAGAGTCACCCACATTAAATTAGCCCAAGTTCAGTTTTCTGGATCTGCCTTTTTTTTTTTTTAGTTGTAGATGAACATAATACCTTTATTTATTTGTTTACTTATTCATTTATTTTTTATATGGTGCTGAGGATTGAACCCAGTGCCTCACACATGCTAGGCAAGTGCTCTACCACTAAGCCACAATCGCAGACCCTATAATTTTTTCTTAACTGGATATTTAGAGCTATCTCCAAAGGTAGCAGAGGATAGGGTCTTATTGCTCATTCATTATGTATGGATTCTTATACTGCAGTCAGGCTGGAAAATATTAGCATTTTTAACTCAGATATAGTTGGGTTGCCAATATGGTAAGATGCCAAATTATGCAAATAATTACACCTGCTGAATTAATGCTTTCTAGACTCAATATAATGGAGTCTCCCATCTTTCCTTTTCCAGATTACCATGATTTTTTATTCAAAAGCCATCTTGAAATCCTTTCTCTCCCCATATCCAGTCAGTTGCCGGGTTTTCATTTCCTTATTTCCATTATCATCACTTAATTTAGATCCTTCCTGTCTTATCACTGAATTGGTTTGGTTTGATTTTGGTAGTGGGAATTGAACAGTGTGGTGGGGAAGGCTTTAACACAGATCTATATCCGTAGCCCTTTTTATATTTTATTTTGAGACAGGGTCTCACTAAGTTGCTTAGGGCCTTGCTAAGTTGCTAAGGCTGGCCTCAAACTTGGCAATCCTCCTGCCTCAGCCTCATGAATGGCTGAGATTACAGGTGTGCACCACCACACTCAGAACCACTGAATTATTACTGGAGTTCCTGTTCCCAGTCCCTTCATATTGTGAAGCCAAATTAATCTTTCAGTAAAATGACTCAGGTTATCTTCCTCCTTTGCAATGTTATTTACTGAATTAAATATGAGCATTCTGTCAACTCATTTAAGGCTGGTATTCTAAGACCTCTTCAGTATAGTCATAACTCTTAATTCTCTTCCTGTCTTACTTTTCTACTTATAAAGATCCTATATTTCAGACTCCTTGAATTCCTGCTGTTCCTTAAACCTTAATTAACAGTTAATTCTTGAACTTTCTTGCTTTGACCCTTTGCTCATCCTTCCCCTGTGCCTTGAATACCTTCTCTCCTTCTCCACCTTTCAAATTCCTCTTCTCTTCCATGTCATATTCTCAGTACTGCCATTTTACATAATATATTTCCCAGTCAGGGAGACTGTGTTTTCCTCTGAATTCCACACATTCTTTCTTTTAAGTTTCTGCTACCTTATAGTCATTTGTATATTTGTGTTGAAGAACATCTTTAGGAGGTGATCTGTATCTTTGGGCTCCTTCAACTGCCTACTGCAGTATATATTCTACCAGCTGAACAATAAATGTTTATGGAACTAAAATTTAAGCTATATAACCTACACAATGGAAATCTTCCTAGAATTTCCCCAAATTTTCAAATATATTTGGCCTTCAAATATATTGGACTATAATTATAATCCCTTGTAGAATTCAGTTCTCCCAGACCTAAAGAGAATTGGCTTACTCATTTTGATCCATTGATTCACTTACCTTAAGTGATAACAGAAATTGTATGTTTTAGTTTTTACATTGTAAGAGCATGACTACAGAGATCTCAAGTAAAAGAAAACACTATCATTTAACAGTTATTACTTATTTTTCTGAGTTTGTCATGGTCAGTTACTATTATTTAAAAATGTGTTTAGACCTTTATGTTAACTAGAACAGTAGTTAAGAAATTCCAGAAGAGGTCTAGTTCTTTTAAAATCAAATTTATTTTTCAGCATGTATTTTATTTTGATGAAGTCTTTGGTGAAGCATGTACCAATCGAGATGTATACATGAAGACTACTCACCCACTCATTCAGCATATTTTCAATGGGTGAGAAAAATTATTTGCTTCTCTTTTTGTTTTCTATTTTCTATAAGCCATATTCCTGTATAAATATCACTTATGCTTTTCACTTCTTTTGACTGGAACATGAATTTTGTGTTTTGATATAATGAGCTCAGATGCTTCTGGAAGAGTACATTGACTCCATTTATAGGATTTACCAAGCATTCAGAAATTTGCAACAGAATTTCCTTTTACATCAATGTTATTGTTTCTCTAACAGTCTGTAAACAACTTAAATTTATCAGAGTTTTTGTAATTAATAGGCTTAAGTGGTTTGATAGTAGAAATTTTTCTGGCTACAGTTCAGTTGATTTTTTTCATCGGAGTAGGATAGATAAGCAAATATCAATTACCAACTTCTCATAGAAGTATTTATTTGAAATTGTTATTCACACTTAGTAAACATTAAATGGGGGAAAAAAGAACAGCCATTAAAGGGGACAAAAAAGGGTAGCAAAGCTGGCCTGTTGTATATTTTAAATAGGTTCGTATAGAAGAAAATGCCAAATAACCTAATAGAGTCACTAATTCTGGACAATTTTTACTTTTAATTTTATAATTTTTATTTATGTATTTATTTTGCAGGGCTGGAGAATCAAACCCAAGGCCTTGCTCATGCCATGCAAGCACTCTGCCACAGAGCTACATCTCCAGCACTGATTTTTTTTTTTTTTTTTGATGGACCTTTATTTATTTTATATGTGGTGCTGGGGTTTGAAGCCAATGCCTCCCATGTGCTAGGCAAGCGCTCTACCCCTGAGCCACAACCCCAATCCCTGATTTTTTTTTAAAAAACTTTAAAAGTAGAGATATGATTTGCATACAATAAAATGCACATATAGTTTTCAGGTTTGATTTAGTTTGATTATTGTATATACACAAGTAACTAATACCTGTCCAATACATAGAACATTTCCATTATCCCAGAATGTTTCCTTCCTTCCTTCCTTCCTTCCTTCCTTCCTTCCTTCCTTCCTTCCTTCCTTTCTTTCTTTCTTTCTTTCTTTCTTTCTTTCTTTCTTTTTTGCAGTGCTGGAGATTGAACCCAGGGCCTTATGCTTGCAAGGCAACCGCTCTACCAACTGAGCTATATCCCCAATTCCGAGAATGTTTTCTAATGTTCTTTTTTCCCACCTCCATCTCCAGGTTCTATGTAACCATCAACTTGCTTTCTGTCACTCTCACTTAATTTTTCCTATTCTAGAATGTCATAGAAATATAATTGTTATATTACATATTCTTTTATGTCTGGTTTCTTTTTTAATATTACTACATGTTGTTTTGGGTATCTGTAGTTTTTATTGCTGAGTAATATGCCCTTCAATGAATATATCACAATTTGTGTATTGATTGTTTGGTTCACAGATATGTGGATTTTTTTCCAGGTTGGGGCTGTTGTGAATAAAGCTATATGAATGTTTTTATGCAAGCCTTTTTTTTTTAGTTGTAGATGGATGTAATATCTTCCTTTATTTATTTATTTATTTATTTTTATTTATTTCATGTGGTGCTGAGGATCAAACCCAGTGCCTCACATGTGCGAGGCAAGCGCACTACTGCTAAGATACAACCCCAGCCCTATGCAAGCCTTTTTATGGGCATGTTTTCATTTACCTTGGATAAAAAACTAGAAATGAAATTGCTGAGTCATAGGAGAGACCTATGACCTATAGATGTTTCTAAGAAAGTATCAAACAATTTTCCAAAGTACTGAACCATTTTATATTCCCAGCAGCAGTTTATGAGAATTGTAATTCTGTAACCTCACCAACATCTGGTATTGAGGCAGGATTTAGGAGAGAGAGAGAGATTCTGAGATGTAGAAAGCACTGTTGTAAATCTTGAGTGATGTGCTCTTGGTCTACACTCTTTTACAATGAAGAAAATGCACAAGTGCAGGGAAAAATGGCATGAAATTGTGCAACTCCACCCTGGCCCCACTTTCAGTCCAGCCCCTAACTACAGCCCTTCTATAACTATTGGACCCCCCAACCCAAGAAGTGGCTTCTTATTCTCAAGATAGCCCACATTCTCTCTTGAATGTGTGTCTACCTCCTTTGTCTATACCTTTGTCTGGCTCTTGCTAAAATTCTTTTCCATCAAAAATGCCAATAACCCTGATGGTCCTGAGTTGAATTCCCCCTTTCCTCTGGGAATTTCTCCGACCCTTTCTGGAGATCTCTCTTCTCCATGACAGTATTGTCAGTCTTTTTATTTTAGCCAATGTTATCATATCTTATTGTGGTTCTAAATCTGAATTTCTCTAATGCCTAATGGCATCTTTTCATGTGCATATTTACCATTTGAATATCTTCATTTGCCTGTTTTTTGTATTATCTTTTTATTGTTGTTTTGTAGAGATTTTAATTTTAAAAATTTTTGTAAGCAGACTAATAAAGCAAGATATCTTTCATGTTCAATTTCTTATGCACTAAAGATAGGGAATGCTTTTTGAGAGAGTAAGTTTCTAAAACAAGTTTGAATTTGAATGTCAAGACTTTAGTAAAAAAAAAAAATGATAGTTGCAAGTAATGTACATCCATTCTGTAAAACATAGTAAGATTTTCTTGACCATATTTGTTGTTTTTTTTTTTTTAAAAACTCATCCCTAAAATATTCAGGGGATAGATACTATTCTTTACTTTCATTCTGCTGAATCTTCTTTAGTAAGTTCAGACTTTCCTCCTGTATTGCTTTTCCTAACTGCACCTATGCCCTATGCCAGGGTATTTAAACTACCTATGCTGCCAGGTATGGTGGCACATGCCTGTAATCCTAGTGACTTAGGAGGCTGAGGCAGGAGGATCACGAGTTCAAAGCCATCAGCAGCAAGTTAGCAGGGCCCTAAGCAACTTAGTGAGACCCTGTCTCAAAAAATAAAAAGGACTGGGGATGTGACTCAGGGCTTAAGCACCCTTGAGTTCAATTCCCAGTGCCAAAAATGATAAATAAAAAAATAAACTACCTATGCTGTTGGAAACGAGGGTTCAAAAGACAAGGAATAATTGGTCTCTGTTCCAAGCAGCTTAAATCTGATTAGCTCCCATCTCTTGATTCTTACCCTTCCAGGGTTCTCAGTTCATTCTTTTTCTACCTGATTTCAAGTGCCTTTCTGTGTACCTGTCTCTTTGCCCACCTCTAGCTTCCTCTTATTCTTACCCATACATAGACTTTATTTCTTTTGTAAGCATCTACTTTTATCAATAACCCATATGATTCATGTTCAGAAGTCTGTAATAACTCTTAATGCTAACATTATATTTGTTCACTACTTAGCACTGCATAACTGGGTCCCATAATTCTCAGATATCTTTGCCTCCAGCTCTTCCTAAAACATACTGTAATTGGCAATTTGGCCTCCTGAACTCCCTTCTCTACCTCTTATTCAATAGTTATTCATGCTCTTACAGGATGTGTGCACACACATGTACCCACATGCAAGAATAGTGATTTTTTTTTTTCACTTAGTATCATAGGACATCAGGGCTGGAAGGGATTTTGGAAACCAAGTGACGCATAAATTTTCTGATGAAAGTGAAAATTCATACCCAGAGAGAAGTTAGGTGACTTTCCTAAGGCCTGTAGATAGTTAATGGCAGGGCAAAGACCAAAACCCAAGTTTTTTGCCTTAATGTTTGACATGTCTGCCATACCAAATCTATTCTACTGTAGTGTGCTCACCCTGTTCCTACTCCACAGTAGTGGCTCACTGCCTTCTGGGTTGGCTTCAAGATCCAGCCCAGATCCCTACTCCTGTGAGTCTATGGTCAGATACTTTACTTACATTGATTTTACCTTTGTCTAAACTTCCTTAATTTTCACATGAGTAGTCACTACTATCCTATTCTATTACTTATTATATTTAATTCTCTATTACTTCTTTTGCCAAATTAATCTTCCCAATTTAAGATGAAATCTTAGGGATTCTCTGAAGTAAATGCTTATTGGCCAAGTGATTTAAAAAAAATTTTTTTTTTTGGTACTAGGGATTGAACCTAGGAGTGTTTTACCACTAGGCTACATCCCCAGCCCATTTTCTGTTTTTTATTTTGAGACAGGATCTCACTCAGTTACTTAGACCCTTACTAAATTGCTAAGGTTAGCCTCGAACTTTTAATCCTCCTGCCTCAACCTCCAAACCACAGGGATTACAGGCATGTAACACCATGCCTGACATCATCAAGTGATTTTTTTTAAAGTCCTCATTTCCTTATCTTCCTGAGTTGTTTTATATAATTTTATCACTTCTGTAAAAATTCCTATAAGGAAACTCAACACATTTGTTTGAGAATTTTTTGCCTCTTCCTATGTTTTTATAATGTAAAACCTTTCTCTCCTTAAAGAATTATATGTTTATAGAATTCTGTTTATACCTGACTTGTTATTAAAAATCTCTATGTACATTAGCACTTCTTTTAATGAGAATAAGTGATTCAAATTATTCTTCCCCCAGAGGCAATGCTACTTGCTTTGCCTATGGACAAACAGGTGCTGGAAAGACCTACACCATGATAGGAACTCATCAGAATCCAGGACTGTATGCTTTGGCAGCCAGAGATATCTTCAGGCAACTAGAAATGTCCCAGCCAAGAAGGCATTTCTTTGTGTGGATCAGCTTTTATGAAATCTACTGTGGACAGCTTTATGACCTCCTAAATAGAAGAAAAAGGTACTCGGGATGTGAATGGGAATCTGTAAACAAATCTAATTCATCATTGTTTTAAGCCACAGGTCCACATGAGATTTAATGAGAGACTTTGGCACATTAATGCCCTTTTATGAAATAACAGTCTCCCATACCAGATACATATCTTTTTAAATTGTCCATTTAGCTAAAGAAAAATATAAAGTTAGTCTTCCATTAATATTTTTTAAGTGAATAATAACCTAATATCTATCAAAAGAGGACTGCAGGTATAGCTAAGTGGTAGAGCACTTGCATAGCCTGGGTTTGATCCCCAGCACTACCCAGAGTTGGGGGAGTGGACGATGACAGTATTCCCTTAAATTTCTGTGAAAAAGGTCATAATTCAGAAAGTCAGAAAATCAACGTGTATTTAAATCTCTTCTTAGACTTTTGACCTGTTATTATAGTAGAATGATAATATATCCCACTTTCTCTTGTTTTTTTCTTTTAATAATTTTAGGATAATCTTAATTTTCTGAAATCAGTAAAATGAAAAGCAAATCTTTTTTCTTTACACTAGACTTTTTTGTTATTATTTTTTCAGTTGTCAAGGGATCTTTATTTTATTTATTTATATGTGGTAATGAGAATTGAACCCAGTGCCTCACACATGCTAGGCAAGTGCTTTACCACTTAGCTATACCCCAGCCACACATTAGACTTTTACCTGTTATTGAACTATTGCCCTTAGAACACAATACAGTAATTTAGAAATGTATTCGGTAACTCTCCTTTTAAGTCCCTATCATATGTTTCTGGCATAAAGTTTTGTTTAAGTTGAAACAGACAACTTAAACTGAGTAGGTGGCAATAAAGTTGTAAAGGAATTGACTAACTAGAATAGGGTGGTGAGAGGGAATAGGGGAGGGAATAGAAGGATAAAAGATGGTCATTGCAGAATGAACCAGATCTGAAGCACACGGGGAGGAATCAGTTGAGACTGATCATGGGGGAAAACTAGGAAAACCTAATCAGCTTGAGACTAGAATTTCAGCAAGGTATCCAGACCTCTACAAAGCTCTCCAATGGGATGTTCAAGTTTCATGTGCTTTATGCAAGCAGTGGAATAGGAGCTGGGAGAGCAGTTCCTGTTTAATAGGGAAGCCATAATATGGCAGGCCATCATCAGAGAGGGGCACTAAGGTACTGAGTAGTATAACTGAAGAAGCCAGTGATTAGGTTTAGACCATCATCTTGTGGACTACTCCACCAAAAAAGGGGTCTTTGGGTATGCCACAATTGAGAGAATGTGTAGGCATTCTCTGTACTGGCCTAGGCACACAACCACCAATAAAAGGGTTCTATTCTGGGGATGCTTTGGGCCAGAGCTACTTTCTTTTTCACCTATGTTGGTGTCAGAACCTTATATTAGCTCAGTCATGGCTTTTCTTCCATGCCCAATGCCCCCATTAAAAGCCCTTTCCATTCTGAATGCCCACTTCCTTTAAAGAACAGTGGGCATGAAAGTAAAAGTCACTGTTGTGCTAGGCGTGTGTGTCGGGGATGGGAGGGTATGTGCTTCTTTGGGCAAAAGGACAATTAGGATATCCAGCTTTTGCTGAATGCAGTTCTTTAATGAATTGCCCAGATTATTTCCCTGGATGTTTACATTCTTTATTTACATTCTTTAATTGTAGACAGGGGGTTGGGACTATACTAACCCCTGGGTTTGAAGCTTCTCTGAGGCTTACTAGAGAAGAATCACACTTATTACTCTGCAAGTGTCTTGAGCTATCGATAATTTTGTTGGTTTGATTTTATATTGGTTGATTGGCTAATATGATTTTTGTTTCCAACCCAGGGGTATTGTACCTGTGAGCTATACCCCCAGCCCTTTTTATTTTGAGGTAGTGTACTCCCTAAGTTGCCAAGGCTGGCCTTGGACTTGTGACCCTCCTGCTTTAGCCTCCTAAGTAGCTGGTATTACAGGTGTGCTCCACTGTGTTTGGCTTAATATGATCTTTTTGTTTCCTACCCCATGGGTCTTCTGAAATGTTTTGGTCCACTGATGGCACAGTTTCCTGTTTTTGCAGTTATACTTTATCTTGTTTATTAATAAGATATATATTTTTCATAATGGAGAAGCTTTGACAAGGTTTATATGCTAAGTCTGATTCTTAAACTTAAGGATTATCAAATTTTTAAAAGTAGAGGATAAGTTGTTTTCAGAGCCTTGCATAAAAAGTGAAGTAATATACCTCTAGCTTTTCGGATGTGACATGAGGGCTCTGAAAACTAGATCCTTCTTTCATTCCAGAAGGCTGACTATTCAGTAGTTGCTTTCCAAGAGATCATGGGTATTGGCAGGACTGCAATTTTGGGATCAAGTATAGATTGAGAATTTTTTTTCTGTTTTCTCTTTTTGGTGATACTAAGGACTGAATTCTGGAGAACTCTATCAACTGAGCTACACTCCCAGCACTTTTTATTTTTGAGACAGGATTTATCTAAATTGCTGAGACTGGCCTTGAACTTGTGATCCTCCTACCTCAGCCCCAGAGTAGCTGGAATTGTAGGCAATCCACATCCAGCAGGAAAAAAAATTTTTTTTTGAGACAGTCCTTTTTTCTTTTCTTTGTGTATATGGCAGGGCTGTAAAGTAGAATTCCATTATTAACCTTAATCAGTATCTAATTAAGGGGAAAAAGTATCCTTTGAAGAGTCTTTGATGCCCTTGGTGTATCTGGTTTAATGATGATGGCACCTGTAATCCCAGTGCCTCAGGAGGCTGAGGCAGGAGGATTTTGAGTTCAAAGCCAGCCTCAGCAAGGGCAAGGCACTAAGCAACTCAGTGAGACCCTGTCTCTAAATAAACTACGAAATAGGGCTGGGGATGTGACTCAGTGGCTGAGTGTGTCTGAGTTCAATCCCCGGTTCCAAAAAAAAAAAAAAAATGATTATGGCAGACCATAACCTTTTGTACCTTATTCACAGGCTTGAGGCATTTCGGCACCAGCTCTTCCTTTCTTCCATGGACGATGCGTCAGACTTCAGGGTTAGGTTACTCCAGCAGCTCAGGGATGTTAGAAGGACCACGTTTGCCTCTCTGTTCTTCTGTGGTGTTTGCTTCATCTTAAAACTAGTTCTCTTTTTAGAAAAAAAAATGTTTGCCACTGCTCGTAGGACCATATGTTTTCACTTTTAGAGAGAAAAGCAAAGCATCTCACTACCAGGCACCTAATAACCAGAGACCAGGACTTTATTTTAATTGGACAATCACTATAGCTTGGAATATACTATCCACTGATTGGCATAGGTCTGGGTTATATGCTCATTCTTTTTTCCTTTTCTTTTCTTTTCTTTTCTTTTCTTTTCTTTTCTTTTCTTTTCTTTTCTTTTCTTTTCTTTTTTTAACTAGGAATTTGAATCCAGGAGTGCTCTACCACTGAACTACATTTCCAGTCCTTTTTAATTTTTTATTTTGAGACTGGGTCTTGCTCAGTTGCCTAGTCTGGTCACAAACTTGCAATCCTCCTGCTCTACCCTCTGGAATAGCTGCAGTTGTAGGCTAGGATTACAGATTATACAAGTCTGAGGCTAAGGTCAGGAGGGTAGGACTGGGGAGAAGCCGCTATCTATCCCATCCAGGTGGCAAAACTACTACTTAATGGAGAGTGGAATAATTCCTGGGGAGTAAAGAACAAAATCTGTTACATCAGCACCATCCTACCAACCACATTTTTGCATCTGCAGGCTCTTCGCAAGAGAAGATAGCAAGCATGTGGTACAGATAGTGGGACTTCAAGAGCTCCAGGTGGATAGTGTGGAGCTCCTCTTAGAGGTAATTAATTCTTCTTTATTATGTTTCTTTACAGGGTTGATGTTCCAATGCTGTGGGGTGGGAAGTAGGGCATGTGGGAAAAGCTAATTCAGGGCAAAGTTGCTCCTAGACCAGTTTCAAAGACTGCTTTTGTGTTTTTCTGTGGCAGTGAACTCTGGGGAAAGCTGCTAGAGACGAACATTTTTATTTATTTATTTGTTTGTTTGTTTGTTTGTTTATTTATTTTGGTCCTGGAGATTGAACCCAAGGGCACTCTACCACTAAGCTGCATCCCCAGAAGTTTTTTTCTTTTTTTTCTTTTTCTTTTTCTTTCTTTCTTTTTTTTTTAAAGACAGGGCCTAAGTTGCTGAGGCTAGCCTCAAACTTGGATGGACTCTTCTGCCTTATCTTTTCAATTCCCTTTTCCTGAGACAACTAATTTTATTAGGTTTTTGAATATCTTTCCATAGAATTTTTTTTCTTTCAGAGCCTCTCACATACTGGAAAGGCACACTACTCCACAGAGCTACAACTCCAGCCCTTTTTGTTTTCATTGTGAGATAGGGTCTCACTGAGTTGCCCAGACTGGCCTTGAATTTGCAATCCTCTTGCTTCAACCTTCCAAGTAGCTGGGATTATAGGCATATACCACCATGCCTAGCTAAGAATTTTAAAATCTCCATTTATTAAAAATTATCCTTTTATTATAACAAAAGTAATACTTGCTTATTATTAAATCTGAACATTATAGAAATACATAAGAAAATAGAAAATAAAGATTCTTTTAACTTACTCTATACAATTACTGCCCCTACCCCACCACTGACTTGCAGACCTCCTGAGATATCCACTGTTCTAGGCATTTATTAACTTTTAAAAAAATATTTTTAGTTATAGATGGACACAATACCATTCATTCATTTATTTTTTAATTTTTATTTTTATGTGATGCTGAGGATTGAATCCAGTGCATGCTAGGCAAGCACATTACCACTGAGCCACAACCCTAGCATCATTTATTAACTTATATATAAGTACATTTCTGGTAAACTTTACTTTAGTGCAGTGGTCCTCAACCCTGGTTTCACATTAGATCACTTGTTTACCATTTTTTCCTTACTTAGAAAATGGTTTAACCTTTTTTATTGTGAAAGAAATAGTACTACTCAGAAAAATGCCTGAAACCTAAATGTGTACAGTATAAAGAAACAAGCACCCTTGCAATCAGCTATGCAGATCAAAAAATAAAACATTGTAGTACCTCAAAAGTCTCCTGTGTAACTTCCTACTCATACATCCCTTTTGTCCTGATTTTTATACTAATCACTTTCTGTTCTGTTATAGTTTTACCACCTATGTATTCTTCCCTAACTTAGTTTTCACCTTTTTTAAAATTTTTACCTGTTCTTGAGATTTGTACGAATAGAACCATACTGTATATATTTTTTGTCTTCCTTTCGTACAAAATTATGCTTTTGAATTCCATTTATGATTTTACATATAGCTGTAGTTCTGTTCATTTTTATCTGCTTTATAGTATAGTATTCCATCATAGGAAAACACAATTTATTTAACCATTTTCCTGTTAATGGGCAGTGGGGTTGATTCTATTTTGGGGTTATTTTGAACAACATAGCTGGCAGTGTCCTTATCATGTATTTCAGTACACAGCACAAGTTTTCTGGTTACGAAATGATTGTATCAGAGGGCATGCCTATCTTCAAATTTCACTAAATGATGCCAACTGTTTTACAAAGAGATGTAGGTGTGCATTCCCACCTACATGGCTGATGGCTGATTTATAGCCCATTATATGGCTGTGCCACATTTTATTTATCCATCAGTTGATGAACATTTGAGTTATTTCCACTTTTAGCCATTATGAATAACGTTGCTATGAACATTCATGTACAAAAGTTTTTTGTGTGAACATGTTTTCAGTTTTATTGTGTTTATGCTTAGGAGTGGAATTGCCGGGACATACTTTTTTGGGGAACTGCCAAACTGTTTTCCATAGTATCTATACCGTCTTGCACTCCCACCAACAACATATGGTTGGTATTATTTTAGAATCTCCTCAGGTGATTACAGTGTACCACCCTCATAGTCATTCTTCTTGTATATCCAACACGCCTGGCTTGAGTAAAGGGGGGATATGCAGGGATATCCCCCTGGTAGGATATGCAGGGACATGACAAGACTTACGTTTAGTCTTGTACAGCTTCAAGTACACCACTCCAGGGAGAAATATCTGAGGCTTTGACCAAGCTCAAGGAACCAGGGAAAGCAGATAGTTTTGGTGCTGGGGGTCCTCTCTGCCCCATCAGTGAGCAGGAGAAAGATGTTGGTGGTTTTTTTTATCTATTACCCAACAAACTTACCTACTTAATAAACACACAAGAGCAAATACTCTTTAAATAAGAGGGGGCGTGACGGGTTTGACCATACCAGCTCTGGCCTCTTACAACATCAACCTGGAGTAGCGCAACTCCCTTTTATTTATAGACACACAGGTAAAGGGGGCAAGGACCAAGAGGAGCTTCTTCTGTGATAGACAGGATAGTGGAGTTAGGGGAGCCATTCTCTTAAGGATAATTCCAGAAGGAGCAGGGAACCACTCCCATGCAGACCACTTGCCTCCTGGCCAGTTCCTAAAAGCCAGGCCTCTGTGTCACATGGCTCAACCTAGTTTAACCCTGCCAAATAAGAATGGCTCCCTACAATTTGGCATTTTAGAAATGCCTTCAATTAGCACCAAAATTACAGCCTCTCTGACTGGCTTCATCTTTCCTGCTTTCTTTCTCATTATTATTAATAATAGTTGCAAATGTTTACTGAGTACTATCTACTGAAAACTTGGCTAAGGATTTTTGCAAATATTATTCCATTTATTTATTACAAAATAAAGTAAATATTGTAAAATTCATCTTACAAATGAGAAAACTGAGGATGAAATTGACAATTGACTATCACATAGCTAATGTCTGGCAGAACCAAATTCTGACTCAGATTAATCATAGTCTAAGGCCTATATCTATACTCTAAAGTGCTTTTCACTATACTGTACCAACTATAGTGGTATTAAATTTTTCTTCTTAAGAAAGTAGGGAAAAAGAAACTTACTGAATTAATTAATATGTTATGGCAATATCTCCTGTGGTTATTTGCTTAAAATTGAGTATTTAAAGGATTGTTTAACCTCAAATAACAGGGTTTGTGGAAATTTTTATTTTTATTTTTTTTTCAAAACTAAGAGTTGCAACTTGGGTGAGTGAAATGACAGGTTGGCTCACCATTGGTATATTTCTTTTTCTAAGTTTCTTTTTCCTAGGACACACAGATAGGTTTTGCTTACTTGATGAGGACTGAGACCTCGTATTTTGTGATTATCAGATTTCTGTATCTTAGGATCCAAAACATGAGAATAACACCTGATTGTGTTGTTTTAGAGGGTCACTACAGACCCTTTTTGTGATAGCAGAGGAAGGCACAGAACAAAAGCATATGGGACATGTTGTTGGGGCTTTTTTGAGGCTGAAAGCATTCTTAAGTTGTCTGAAGTTCCCTTCACTGTGGAGTCCTAAGAAAATTATTTCTCACACACCTTTTCACTGTGGTTGTTTTCTTCCTACTTCTCCCCAGTCTTCCTTCATTTGACAGGAGTTTCAGGTGAGCCTGGTCCTCATCCTTTCTTTGTCCCTGGAGAGTATACTGATTAAATGGGACAACAGCATACACTATGAGGAAATCCCTTTTCCTTGTCTATGGGCCATAATTGTGCTAATGGGCTGTGTATCTCAAGTCACCATCAATCCTGAAAGAGTTTATAGCATTGTCCTAAAGTATTGTACATAAGAAAAGCAGAAAAAAGTTAGGCAACACATTATTGTTTTATCACTCATGACACTCTCAGTCTACGAAACTTAGGGTGTTGTATAAGCAAGAAGATAGCTAAGATCCAGATGGAAAATTGATATAAATTATAAATATCTGACACAGTTACCCTCATAAACATTTATTGACTTGAAATAACACTTCCTAACTCAGGTGTCACTGTTTGTGCCCACTCAGGTATTACCCATATGTTTGCTCAAGTGTCTTCTTCAGGTGATACTCTCAGATCACCCCAGGCCCACTCAGGCATGGCCACTTGTTGCCTACCTGTACAGTGGCAGCTTCATTTTTCATATAGGGTTATCTTTTCTCTAGAAAATTTCTCCTTTCATGTGTATTTGATTATCCAATCTTACCAATATAAGGACCAGGACTTCCCTGCTTTTACAAAGAACTCACTGCTTCACCACATTTCCCAGATTTGGGATCAAGATTTTGTGTGTGTGTGTTTTTTTTTCCATTGATGTAACTCAGTGGTTTTTATTGCAACTGGAAGACAATACATCACAGAAATTTTATGATAGTTCTGGAGGAAAGTGCTATTTCAAATAAATGATGAAATAGTTTGTCTTTGGCAATATGATTACATATGAAGGATGCAGAATGCAAGTATGGTTATGCTTCCAAAGCAGCACCAAGTCCCTAGAGTTCAGCTGACTGCACCCATCTCCACACTGCTTCTTTAGGTTAACACAAACACAATTGAACATCAAATTTCTTTCTTTATGGTTCTCCCTTTCTATCCATAATATTGGCAGTTTCAGACAGAAAACACTGGGAAAAAATTGACTTCTGAAAAATTATTACTTTTGTAAATTAATTTGATGGTGTAGGTCTTGGCCAGCTGAGGCCAGACGACCCTAGGTGTCAGTCATAAACCTCTTGGTCTTCTGATTGCTTTATCACTGTTTTTTGGTTTTTTGTTTTTGTTTTTTTTGTTTTTTTTTGCTGTGCTGGGGTAAAAATATTTTTTTCTAGTTGATGGACCCTTATTTAATTAATTTATTTATATGTGGTGCTGAGAATCAA
Source organism: Glaucomys volans (assembly GCA_020662805.1). Classification (NCBI taxonomy): domain Eukaryota; kingdom Metazoa; phylum Chordata; class Mammalia; order Rodentia; family Sciuridae; genus Glaucomys; species Glaucomys volans. The sequence continues at coordinate 306,442 of JAJEJO010005643.1, read as the reverse complement.
ACCCAGTGCCTCACACATGCTAGGCAAGCACTCTACACTGAGCCACAACTGTAGCCCATGCTTTATCACTGTTTGTTTGTTTGTTTTTGGCAGGTTTTTAAGTCATTCCTTATAACCATCTTACAGTATCCATTGCTAAGACTTCTGATAAACCTGTTTCATGTTTTATCATTGCTTTCTCTGTAATTGGTAGCAAAGGCCCATATATAATAAGAGCCTCCCCTAGTTGAGGCTCAGTTGTATGAGGATGGTAGAAGACTGTACACAATACTATACTACTGAAGTGTGTGCATAGTCCTTCTGTAGTATTTGCATAGGAAAGCTTAGTGATTAAAACCTTATAACCAGATGAATCATATCCTTTATCTTTCTGAGCTTGAAACATGGATAACAGATAATTGGGTTGGATGATAGAAGGAAATGAGATAATGTACAAAAGATGCTTATTAGTATGATAGTCTCTCAGTTTGTCACATGTATTTTTCTAAAGTCTTTGAATATTTCCCAGCACCATAGAATTCAGTAGTTGTCTCTACTTTCTCTTGCAGTAGGTTCTCATTTCACTACTCATATAACATGTTAAAGGACATAGATACTGAAACTTGTCCAATAGACCTTAGTTAGGGAAGCAGGAGTTTGAGAAGGAGATAAAGGAAAAGAGGGCTTCATGATTTTTAAGGTGTTTGTATTAATTTTGCTCAATTCCTAAACTTGTGCTTCTCCATTGTCTTTCTCATCTTTCCTTCCTTCCCTCCCTTTCTTCCTTCCTTTTTGTTTAGCTTGTACTGGAGAACCTGTGGTATCCCATGTTAATCTATAAAGCTGTATTTTACATTTATGGAAAGAAACCATCTAACTTAGGGACGTTTACACAAAAATGTTCTTTTTTTTTGGTACTGGGGATTGAACCCAGGGGCACTCCACCACTGAGCCACATCCCCAGTTCTATTTTGTATTTTTATTTAGAGACAGGGTCTCACTGAGTTGCTTAGGGCCTCGCTAAGTTGCTGAGGCTGGTTTTGAACTTGCAATCCTCCTGCCTCAGCCTCCCAAGTGCTGGGATTACAGGCATGCGCCACCGTGCCTGGCTCACCACAAAGATGTTCTTTAGTATGTTTTTAAAAATTAACATTTATTGATAACTTACCACATGCCAATTATAGTAGTACTGAATGCTTTACGTATATTACCTTTTTTAGTCCTCATAACTGACCATTGAGATTCCCATTTTATAGATAATAAACTGAGACCCTGAAAAGTCAGGTGGTTTGCACAAACAGTAGAGTTGGCATGTGAACCCTGACAGTCTAATATTAGATTTCACTTAACCACTGCACTTCAGTTGTATGTCATTTACAAAAATTTGATGATGTTTTATATTCACAAATTACCTCATTTTTACTCCTCAGAGCTTAGCTTCTTTATTCCACATTTTGTTTGTTTGTTTGTTTGTTTCCTGGTTCTGAGTATTGAACCCAGCAGATGCTTAACCACGGAGCCACCTCCCCAGATCTTTTCAAAATCTTTTATTTGAGGCAAGGTCTCACTAAGTTGCTTAGGGCCTTGCTAAATTGCTGAGACTGGCTTTGAACTTGTAGTCCTCCTGACTCAGCTGCTGGGATGATAGGCACCCCATCACACCTAGCTGTTCCACAGTTTGCATGGTGATAGCAAGCAATTATTGAAACTGGGAAAAACTAGACAAGAACCAGAAGTTCTTCACACCTTCACTAAAAGTCATTTAGCCAGAAAAGTTCACCTCAAAATGTTAGGCTTTCTGAAATGCATTAGTTAGTCTTCATCCCCAATTTTGGGGGGCGATTAATTTCAGGGGAAGTCATGGGCTTATGATAATCAAAATAACTCATCACTTCCCTGTTCCTACATATTAGGCCTCTTATCCTTCATGCCTGTACCTGATGGAACAAGTAGATATGATCAGTCATTCCTGGTTACACATTTCTGTCCTTCAGTTACTAAGATGAGTATTATGAGACTTTGTTTTAGAGCCAAGTATATACCCTGGAGATTTTAGTTAGGCTTAATCCATCAAAGCTATTAAAAAGAGTATATGAGATCAAGAAGTAAATTAGCTCTTCAACTATTGAACGTTCTCCCACAAGATCAGTATTCCACTTTGTTTTCGTTGCTGTTGGGTACTTACTCTATATGATTTAGTGTTTGGGCAACTTTCCACCTGGACAGAAAAAACTGCATCATACTGACAAAATTATATGTCTGGTCTGTGCTCTTTACTTGCCAACTCTTTGGAGCCAAAGAGCTTGTTTGCTCCTTGAGGAAGTCATTCTATGGATTTTATTTTCAGGCGATCTTAAAGGGCAGCAAGGAGCGCAGCACTGGGGCCACTGGAGTTAATGCGGACTCCTCCCGCTCTCATGCCATCATCCAAATTCAGATCAAAGATTCAGCCAAGAGGACATTTGGCAGGTGAGCTGGAAATATGCATGGAATTGCATTATCTGCCTTTCCTTAAAGTGACTTCGAAACTGTTGTTATCAACGGCAGGACACCATGCTATCATGGAAGTCTTCATTTTGGGGGATACAGAGAAGAGTTGTTAACCCTGAAATAAATCATTGTACTAAAATGCCATGAGTTAATTGACCATGAAATAATGACCTATTGTTGGTCAACCCTAAGTTATTAAAAGGGACATTGATTGCTTCTAATGTGAAACACAGTATCAGAGAAACAGCAGGGAATGTATCTCAGAAAGCTTGTAAGCCATAAAAGGAGGTGGGGAGACTTAATCCATTCTTCTTGAAAAAGCCATAAGACAATTGGATACATTCATTGCTTCTCTGGTGCTTAGCAAACACTCTGCCACACTGATGGATGAGCCTATCTCACCTCTGAGTAATGAGTCTTTTTTCTTTCTCTCTCTCTCTCTCTCTCTCTCTCTCTCTCTCTCTCTCTCTTTTTTTGCTGGAAAGCAGCCTACAAAAGTTTCTATTTAATTATCGAAGTGATAACCCAACTGATTTGTAGTATGGTCATTTAGCCTTATGGGAATAGTACTTTATCAATTTTAGTCATACTTTCTCACAAATGATTTAGAACCAACGGAAGTACTCCTATGAACAGTGCCAACAGTAGCTGACAGATCAATGTTTTTGGAAAGCTGACAGTAATGTTTTTTCTTTCCTGAGGATGGCCAGTGTTAATTTCTTCCTGAGGTCACAGAATATCAACTAATATAAAAATAACCCCCCCAAGAAAAAAAACCCAAACCTCAAAAAAGTCATTCTTCCTGTGTCTTTTCTCTAGGATCTCCTTTATTGATTTGGCTGGCAGTGAAAGAGCAGCAGATGCCAGGGACTCAGACAGACAGACAAAGATGGAAGGCGCAGAAATAAACCAGAGTCTTCTGGCTGTAAGTTGTTCAAAAATCTAAAAATCCTTCTTGAGATTTTTGCTCCTTATGTGCAGCCAGAATGGGTGAGAGTGGAGTGAAATCAGAGCAACAGGCTTGCTTTCATCTGGCAAAGGAATTTCTGGACTGGAGAAAAGTCAGGCTCTCAGCAATGCTAGGTAACTCTTCTCTCCCTGCCTTCTCTTCTCTAGTCAAACCCTGCCAAGTAGGAATAAAAATATTTCTGCAAGTTGCTAACTGGTTCACTTAGTAAGTTTTTTCTCTTTCTCCAAATTTTAAAGTTGTATTAATTCCTCAACATCCAAAAGTAGAATAAATGCTCTTCCATATACCTGTTACTCAACTTTAGTAGTTGAATAACAACTAACTTAACAACATTTAAAAAACTAAAGAACCCTAGCCTTTCCCTGGTCAAATTATATTAAAGGAAATCCTAGTTATCAAGTCATTTCTTCTATAAATATTTCATTATATACCTCAAAAATAGGACACTTAAAAAATGTAACCATAATATCAACATCATACTTTCTTTTTTTTTTTTTTTTTTTTTTTTTTGAGGTGCTGGGGATTGAACCCAGGGCCTTGGGCTTGCAAGGCAGGCACTCTACCAACTGAGCTATATCCCCAGCCCCTCATATTTTAATGTTATTGATTTTTCATTAAGTATTGTAATTTCTCCAGATTCCCCATAGATGTCTTTTTACTGTTGATTTGTTCAAATTAAGATGCAAACAATATCCTATATCAGCTCTCCTGCCTTCTTATTTTTTTCTATATCTATGTATTTGTCTAAAAAAACAAAGGATCACTTCTATCCCCTTGCTGATATTTTATATATTATTCTTCTCTCTATATTTTCTATAAAATGGTTAAGATCTCTCTCTCTGCTGTTCAGTGTGGCTAGTCTGGATTTAGAAGACTTAATTACCAAACAAGCATGCAAAATATCTCATTAATATTTTTCTGATTTTTGCATGCAAAATTATATTTTGGATATAGTAGATTAAATACAATATGTGAGTACCATTAATTTTACCTGCCATTAACCATTTCTCCAAGGAACCAATATATTTTTAGCATTTACTAAATGCCAGTTTAGTTTTCCCAACAACTCTGTGAGGCAAGTTAAGCAAGTTCTCTTATTCCCACCTTATAGAATAGGATTCCCAGGTTCAAATGGATTGAAAGAATTGTCCAAGGATCTACCTCCTCTGACCAAAAATCTATGATTCTCATAATTAAACAATGGTTAGGAATCAACCATGAAACATGGAAAGAAATATCTATGAAGTCATACAGCCCTTTGTGACTTGACTTTGTCTATTTGACATGGGCAATAAGCATGCAAAGGGGCTGGGGAATAAACCTTCTAGAATAGTATCAAAATGTTGTGCTTTGTAAGGTATACAAAGGAAGCCTTGTTTCTTTCCTGGGCATTTCCCTTGGCTCCTTAGTATTTAGTAAAGTTTGTTGACCATTTCATTCTGATTGAGTAGGGCTAAAAAAGATCCAAGGATTCTCACAGGTATTGGTTATACCACTTGGATGCAGGTAGGTAAGGGATAGGTATAAGAGGCAGGATTTGGTTATTTCTTCATTCCTCCAGGAAAATCTACCCAGTGCTAAAATTGGGGATACTGGATTGATTTTTAATAAAGGAAGATATTGCCTTATACTTTATATTCTACAGCTTCTTGGATAGAGGTGGGGAGTGATTAAACCATCTGCTAATAACAGACACAGCAAATTCTCAAGGCTAATTTCCTACTCTTGGCAGAATTCCTCACTGATACTTACAAGGAATTACTTCCTTCCTCTTCCCTCCCATCTTTCTCATTTATTGCCTTTTAGCCTAGATGTATGACTCAGAAATAGAAGGGCTCTCCTCCCTTATCTTGCTCTCCCACCCTCCCCACAATTTCTTTTTTTTAATATTTTTAGTTGTAGATAGACATAATAACTTTATTTTATTTCATTTTGTTTGTGGTGCTGAGGATGGAACCCAGTGCCTCACAGGTTAGGCAAGCACTCTACCACAGAGCCACAGTCCCAGCCTCCTCCCTTCCATTTCTGATGGGTATTTTGCCCACATATCCAGGTCTATGCTGACCCTAGTAATGTCCAATGAGCACTTCTTACTGAGGGGTCATGCCTAGGAGCAAATGACAGTTTCTTCCCTTTAGGCCATAGTCCCTGGTCTTTGAAATAGGGGATAGCCCCATTTTTCACTGCCATGCCACCTCTGACTTTCTCTGAATTTCTGCTGCCTCACTTAGACAATTTATATACAAATCTGTGCTTGAATCTATACCTATAAGTATGCATTATGAGCAGGGTTGTCACAACTTCTTTCTATGTATTGAAAGACACCTAGCTAGCAGCACGGGGTGGTGTTTCCCGGTCTCCAGGTTTTGTTGAACAAAAAATTACACAGCATTTTGACTTCCTTTGGGGGATTGCATAAGTGTTTTTTATTTAAGAAAAATAATCATCTGTTACTCGCTTTGTGATATTTGATGTGGTTATTATTCTCCTACTTTGCAGCTGAAGGAATGTATCCGAGCACTGGACCAGGAACACACCCATACGCCCTTCAGGCAGAGCAAATTAACTCAGGTAAAGTTAAATGTGAACCTCGAGTTTTTTCTGGTTCATTCATTATTCCTTCTTTCATTCCTTTGTTCATTCAGAAGAGCATCCACTGCCAGCAAGGCACAAAGTTAGACATAATGGGAAGAAGAGAAGTGTCACATTCCCTCCAGGAACATTCACCTCTAGTGAGGGCAGACTCAGGCAGAGATATCTTCAGCATAAGGCAGCTGGGGCATTAGGAAGGCAGATGTGCCTCTCCAGTTACCACCTTTTTGTTTATTTTCAGTGTAAAGAGACATTATTGCTAGGTGTGGTGACGGCATGCCTTTAGTTCAGCTACTTGGGAAACTGAGGCAGGAAGATTGCTTGAGCTCATGAATTAGAGACTAGCCTGGGCAATATAGTGAGACTTCATCTTTAAATAAACTAACAACAAAAAAAAGAAAATGTATTAATTTAGTGGCACCTCTGAGCCCTTAAAGAGAGTGTGGTGTAAGCTGTACTTGGTAATTTCTTGGCTGCAAGACTTAGGCCAGTGTTTACAGTACAAAAAAATAAATAAATAATGGCTACAGTTTTAAAAATGAGATTTTCTACATGTACTGATAAGAAAGATAACCAAGATCTATTATGATGTTAAAAAGGAAGCTGTGGAACACTGTAATAATTGCCTGTGTAATCGTAAAGCATTTTTCTACTGTAAGGGTAGTCACAAAGGGAAAAACGTTTTTAAAAATGCAGAAGAAATAACAGTGGATTATCTGGAGAATAACAATGGGGGTAAAGATGGAACTATAGCTTTTCCTGTTATGAGGGTATGTATGATTTGACCATTTGGAGTTTTTGTAGTTTTATAGAAATAGGCAATAAGAAAAAAAGGACCACTGGGCATGGCAGCATTTGTCTGTCATTCCAGCTACTCAAGAGGCTAAGCAGAAAGATCTGTTAAGTCCAGGAATAACATAATAACATAGCAAAACCCTGCCTCAAAAAACAAACAAAGAAACTACGCAAGTATTAATTGTGATTATTCTTATTCCAAGAGGAGAAAATATTGATAATTTTTTTCTTGTTTATTTTTCTGTCATGGAAATGTTTGGATATTAAATTGGCATCCATAATAACTGCAGAAGAGCTACATGGGACAGATCTGCCTAGGTGCAAACATTTGTGAAGATAGTTGTCTTCCCTGATTTCTTTCAGCACCATGTATAGTACACATTGGAGGACAGACAAGTAGGAGAGGATCTTGGTATGCTGCAGTGCCATAGAACATGGGACAGAACGTATAGTAACACAGCTCCATGCTAATCAGAATTGGTGTTCTCTGAATTTGATTGTGTCAAACATAATTTCAACCAGAGACCCAGGAAACTCTTCAAATAATACTTTGAACAATACATACAAGTACAAAGAAGAAGGTAAAAGTAACCTTAGAATTCCACCCCCAATGGTAACTACAGCTACATTTTAGTAAACATTTCTTTCTTTCTTTTTTTTTTTTTTTTTTTCCTTTTTGGTACCAGGGATTGAACCCAGGGGTACTTAACCACTGAGCCACATCCCCAGCCTTTTTTAATTTTTATTTTGAGATAGGGTCTCACTAAGTTGTTTCAGGGGCTCACTAAGTTGCTGAAACTGGCTTTGAACTTGCAATCTTCCTACTTCAGTCTCCCCAGTCACTGGGATTATAGGTATGCACCACCATCCCCAGTTTTAGTAAACATTTCTATGCCCTTAACTGCACATGTTGATCTAATTATAAGCTTTGTTACTCACAGATTTAAGTTTAGGTGGTGCATGCCTTTAATTATAACTACTTAGGCTGAGGCAGGAGGATTGCAAGAACTAGGCCAGCCTAGGCAACTTAACAAGACTTTGCCTCAATATAAATATAAAAAGACTTGGGTGTTGTAGCTCAGTGACAGAGCCCTTGTCTAGCATGTGTGGGGCTATGGTTTCATCTCTAGTACTGCCAAAAAAAAAGAAAAGAAAAAAAAGAATTTTAAATATTTTTTCATGTGCCTAAGTACAGATTTACATAATCATTTGTAATAGTTGTATTCAATTTGTAATTATTTAGTTTGTTTCCTGCTTATAAACTCCCAGGTTGTTTTAGAATTGTTATTATAAGTAATGTTGTAATGAATATCCTATGTATACTTTTATCTTTTTGTCAACTGAGAAGTCCCTCAGTATAGAAACCTTGATGTGTGACTACCAAACCAATAATGTGCATGCTCTTTACCTTTTGTTTCATATTGCTGGACTGCCCTCTTGAAAGCTTGTGCCAGGTCATGGTACATGGCATATGGCAGAATAGGAGAGTGTCCACTTACCTGCACCAGGGCAGGGTATTCATTGGTCTCTTTTAATTTTATGGGTAAAAATATATAATATTTTAAATGGCTCATTTGTATTTCTTCGGGGTGAAATGAATACCTTTTTCTGTGTTTATCGATCATTTTATTTCTTCTTTTGTGAGTTGCTCTTCTTGCCCCCGTGTCCTGCACACAAATAGTCAATATACCTTTTGTTATTAGATTTCATTCATTGACTCACCTTCTGGTTTGGACAGGTTCTGAAGGACTCTTTCATTGGCAATGCCAAAACTTGCATGATCGCTAACATCTCACCAAGCCATGTGGCCACTGAACATACTCTAAATACTTTACGCTATGCTGACAGGTAAGAGAGAGAGAGAGAAAGTGTGTGCATGCGTGTGTGTGTGTGTGTGTGTGTGTGGCGGGGGGCGGGGGTATTGGTACAGGTCTCACACGTGGGAATCTCACTTTGTATTCTCCAACCCTATTCTTGGAGAAACTGGTGATTTGAAGAATGTGACCTGGTAGGCTCTGCTTTTGCACTGTGACAGAGGAACATGATAGGTCCCCTTAGTTGGGAGTTGACTCCATCGATGGCTTTTCAGTGGCTACTGGAAAGTGAAATATTAATCTGAGTTGATCAATTCAATGAGTTGTTTTTGTTAGTTTTTTGTTTTCTTTGGTATTGGGGATTAACCCAGGGGTTCTTTACATTGAGCTACATCCCCAGCCCATTTTATTTTATTTTATTTTATTTATTTATTTGTGTGTGTGTGTATGTGTGTGTGTGGTGCTGGGGATTGAACCCAGGGCCTTGTGCATGCGAGGGCAAGCACTCTACCTACTGAGCTATATCCCCAGCCCCCCTTTTTATTTTTTTATTTTGAGATAGGATCTTACTTAAGTTGCTTAGAACCTCACTATGTTGCTTAGGCTGACTTTGGATGTGATCCTCCTGCCTCAGCCTCCCCCTGCTAGGATTACAGTGTGTGCCACTATGCCTGCCTCAATGAGCTTTTTTTCCCTGCTGGCCTCAGCCCTAATTATAAAAGGTAGAATATGTATCACTTCCAGGCATGTTGGCACTCATGTATAATACTGGCTATTCAGGAAATTGAGACAGTAGGATGACAAGTTTTGCGACCAGTCTGGGTGATATAGTGAGACCCTGTCTCAAAATAAAAAATAAAAAAGCCGGGCGTGGTGGTGCACGCCTGTAATCCCAGCACTTGGGAGGCTGAGACAGGAGGATCTCGAGTTCAAAGCCAGCCTTAGCAACTTAGCGAGGCCCAAAGCAACTCAGTGAGACCCTGTCTCTAAATAAAATACAAAAAATAGGGCTGGGGATGTGGGCCAGTGGTGAAGTGTCCCTGGGTTCAATCCCCAGTACCAAAAATAAAATAAAATGAAAAGGTCTGGGGATGTAGCTCAGTGGTAAAGCACTCCTGAATTCAATCCCCAGTACCACTTGCACACACAAAAATACACATTACTTGTCAAGGCAGAATCACTTGGAACCATGTAGGTTCAGAAGGGACTAACCTGGACATATATAAACTGAGGCTCAGAGAAGGACAGGAACTTTTTAAGAGCTCATCAGAAGTTGGTGGCAGAGCTAGTACCTCTTGAATGCCTGGTCAGCCCTCCTTTTTTTTTTTTCTTCTCCCATCTTTGAGAACTGGGATTGAACCCAGGAACTCTCTCCCACTAAGCTACATCCCCAGCTCCTTTTTGATTTTTTGTTTTGAGACAGGGTCTTACAAAGTTGCAGAGGATGACCTCAAACTTGCAATTATTGCCAGGCACAGTAATCCCAGAGGCTCAGGAGGCTGAGGCAGAAGAATTGCAAGTTTGAGGCCACTCTCAAACTTATTTATTTTGGTGCTGGGATTGAACCCAGGGATGTTTACTACTGAGTTACATCCTCAACCCTTTATATTTTTTATTTCAAGACAGGGCCTCACTAAGTTGCTGAGGCTGATGTTTAACTTGGCAATCCTCCTGTCTCGGCTAGAGTACAGGCATCTGCCACTGCACACGACTGGGTGAGACATTTTTGATTTTCATAACTGGAAAGAAATGCTACTGACATCTAATGGGTAGAGATCGAGGATACTGCTTAACATCCTACAGTACACAGGGCAGCACCTGACAATAAAGAATTACCTGGTGCAAAATGTCAATAGTACTAATAGTTGGGAAACCTTGGAATAGACAAATCATTTTTCCCTTAATGGAATTTGCGCAGTCACGCTTTTTTTTTTTTTGAGGTTTTGACTTCTGAAATGCCTAGCTGATTTGAGGGAACTCATTTTCCCAGAGGAGCCTGCAAGGGGGTAATTTTCAGAAAAAGAGAGCTCTGTATGGAACTGCAACTGAGTGGTAGACATGAACTCCTGATTTGACCAATCTTCAGGAAGTGCAGCATGGGCCCTATATGAACAGTGTAGTTCTGAGACTTGCATCCCTGGCTTATTCCTTACATGGGGCTATGTCAATTTCTAAAACTCTTCTGATCATGAAATGTTGGGTGCATTCTTATATCTCCTCAGAGAAGACGATACTTTTTTTTTTTTTTAATCAAAGTACAGAGGGGTATCTCATGCTAAAATAGAATGTACCCTTTTCCTCTTATTCTCTCCCAGATTTAAAAAAAAAACAAACTACCAATCCTTGTAATTCTTTTCTTACTTTGTGTTTTCCACAGAATAAACGAAATACACGGGGCTGGGGATATAGCTCACCTGCACAAGGCCCTGGGTTCAATCCCCAGCACCACAAAAAAAAAAAATTATATATATATATATACATACATACACACACACACACACATTTAACTTAAACGTGTTATTATTCACAGGGTCAAAGAACTAAAGAAAGGCATTAAGTGCTGCACTTCAGCTACCAGTCGAAATCGGACATCTGAAAACTCCTCTCCAAAACGAATTCAGAACTCCCCTGTGGCCCTGCCAGGAGACAAGTGTTCTCCAAAAAAAGTCAAGCTGGGGCTTCAGCAGTCAGTTACAGTGGGACCTGGTTCCACAAGGGGGAAGACCCATCCTCTGGCCAGCCATACCTCTAACATCCCTTTTGCTTCTATACCAAAAGTCCCTGGTAAAAGGGGTGGCTCCAGAGGGAGTCCTCCCCAGGAGTGGCTCATGCAGACTAGCCCTGTCAAAGCAACCATGCGATCTGGACACTTGGTCAAAAAAAGGGCAGAAGAGTCAATTCCACTGTGCTCTGAGAAAAATCAAATTGGCAACAAGACCATCCTTGAGTGGGGAAGCAGAATACCAGGCCTAGGAGAAGGCCCAGGGCATGGAAAGCTGTCCGCCAAGTGCAAGAAAGTGCAGACAGTGCAGCCAGTCCAGAAGCAGCTTGTGTCGCGCGTTGAGCTCTCCTTTGGCAACAGCCATCTTTTAGTAGAGGGCAGTCAGGATGGTAAGGTGAGCATGCCCTCCAGGCCTGCCTCTGAAGCTTGGACAAACATCCCTCCACATCAGAAAGAAAGGGAGGAACATTTGCGTTCTTATCATCAGCAGTTCCAGCAGCCACCTCTCCTCCAACAGAAGTTAAAATATCAACCACTGGAAAAGTTTTTATATCAATACAGGCCTCCAGCGGGTCAACTCCAGAATGAGACCCCTCCTCCATTCCATTCTTTCTCTGAGAGTCAGGATGCAGCCCAGGCTGAGGACCTTGATGACAGTGATTTCAGTGAAGATTCTTTTTCACATGTGTCCAGTCAGAGAACCACCAAGCAAGGGAACACCCTAGAGAAAAGTGAAGGCTCATTCTTCCTTCATCAGAAGGGAGATCAAGGTTGTGAGGAGCAGGTAGCAGAAAGGCAGCAGAGCCTGCTTTTTAGTTCCAGGACAGATGGTGAAGAAAAGGGTCTAACTGAAAGCTGGGTGTCTTCCAAGGACTCCATAAGCCACAGAAGAGCAGCACTCAACCATAGCCAAAGCCCAAGTAAGGTACACTTGGACTGGAGCAGAGAGGGGAGCTCCACCTCCTCGGGGCCTTCTCCTAGAGACAACCCAGCAGAGAAGCCTCCCTGCTCACAGGTAGATTTTGTATACAGTGAGGAAAATGGTGAAGACCTAGCCTTTGACCTAAGACAGGATACCTTCAGAAGTAAGGTTCCTGGGGAGGCTGAGAACAGCTTGCCATCCCTGGAAGATGGTTTCTCTTTCTCGCCATCCCACATTACAGTTTCTGGACCCCCAGACCAAAGAGGCACAGTCACCATACCACTGAGAGAAGTCAGTGAAGACAGCCCAATTCAGATGACCAGAATGGTCCAAAATAGCATTCCTTTACAAGGAGAAGACTCTGGAGGGCAATTAGGCACATGCTGTGAATATCCTTCTAGACTAATGGATCCCCTCACTGTATCCCTACTAGAGACCCCAGATGATGACAACCCTTCTCCTTTGAAACATCTGGTCCAGGGGACTGTGCACAGTCTAGTGGTAGAGAGCGGAGGGGGGCCAACTGAGGGCCACATGGTATCATCTAATGATCAAGAGGCAGCCTTGCCAGTGTCTTCAACAACTAGACATCTGTGGCTATCCTCGTCTCCCCCTGACAATAAGCCTGGTAGTGGTCTTCCGGCTCTGTCCCCATCACCCATCCGTCAGCACCTACCTGACAAGCTGCCCAACAGGGAGGCAGACCAGAGAGAGGCCTGCCATAGTAGAGAGCCTGCACACTTCTCCCAGGAACATGTGGGTGGCAAGCAGTGTGGCACTGATGCTGAGGAGACACAGCTGGATGGTTCCTGGGGTCTCCCAGGAAAGCCCTTCTCCACCATACATATTGGGGTACCCCATTCTGGACTTGTACTTACTCCACGAACAGGAAGCAGTGATGTGGCTGATCAGCCCTGGACCCAGGAGAGAAAACATCCTACAGGGCTTAGTTGGCAGGAGATTGGTTTGTCGACAGACTCCATCAAGGTGCCTTGCTACAAAGAGGACATTATGTGGCTCAAACGCAGGCCAATCTCAAGGTGCTTAGCATCGCCAGAGTCTCCTCTGGTCCCTGACTGCCCTCCTGAGACCACAGGGACATTCAATCAGCCCACCCTGGAGCAAGCACAGTAAGTTGGACTTTTTGCCTAAAACTTGAGCTTCTTTGGCACCCCCACTTCGGTTCCAGCTAATGGTTTGTCATGGAAAAAGCTAAGGCCATGCAGGAATGCTCGGTGAGGAGCTTACCTCTCCACACTTACTTCTGGAGGCTTTAACAACCTTGCTGCTCTGTGGTCTCTACCCATCATTAGAGTCTGACAAAATGCAGATCTTCAGCTTCTGCCTCCAACCTCCTGCTTTGGTCTTGAACCCTCCACAGGAAGTAGAAATGAAAGCAGACCTTGTGCCAAGCAGGCCAGCTGCAGTGGTCATAGCCTTGAGAGTCTCTCTCAGGAAAGCCATGGGAAATGGGCAGCTCCTGTGGAGAAGCAGCACCCAGCCCTGCCCCTCACTATACTTGAGGCGGCAGGGACAGCTTGAGAAGCCCATCTCTCCTCTGATATTTTGTTGGTCTCCTTAATACCTTGACTAGTCCTGAGAAAAGAACAGGGGAGATGGCATGGGTGGGGAGCTGGCCCTGGTCAAAGCCTTGGCAATTTTAGGCAGAGGCAGTTCCCAGCTTGGAAGTGAGGGCCAATTTCAGAAAGCTGCCCTGAGAAAATGGGAAGCCAGGAATATCAGTTTCCTCTCTGGTGTTCCCAGGCAGGTGGTCATCCGTGCACATCAAGAACAACTGGATGAAATGGCAAAGCTGGGCTTCAAGGAAGAGACCCTGATAAGCCAGCTGTCTTCTAACGTAAGTAGCGTTGGTTAGACAATCAGGGGCTGTTGAGAAATTAGCCTATGGCTAGTTAGATGTACTTGTGGGTAAGGGTCTGCTGCCACACACGAACCGCTATCAAGGTCTTGTGCCTCCTCTTGCCATTTCTCTGAGACTGCTCGAGAGAGTCTGGGCACAGGCGGGGGATGTTGCTACATTGCCCATTAACAGGCTAAAAGTTTCCATCCTCTGTCCTTAGTCATTCTGTCTTCCTAGTAACTTTTTGGGACCCCTGTGACTGAACAGTGACAAGCCTGCTGCCTACAGCCTACAGACCAGAGGTCCTTCTACCTCAGTACCCTTCTGCTCTATAAAATACCCCTCTACCTATGAAGTGTCTCAAATGCAGAGAAGTGAACCGCATCTAGTGCCATAGCAGCGGTCCTACAGGTGTTCCAACTGGAGGGCGGTCTGAGTTCTGAGTTTTCCTGCAGGAAGAGGGACTAGAAATGATCTTACAGAGAACCAACAAACCTCCACTTGTCCTGTGTTCCCTTTTCAGGACTTTGAAGATTTTGTGACCCAGCTGGATGAAATCATGGCTATGAAATCCAAGTGCATCCAGAGTCTGAGGAGCCAGTTACAGCTCTACCTCACCTACCACAGTCCAGCTGTAGCCCCTGAGAGAACAGTGGTATCTTAGAGAAAAATCTTACACCAGATAGTAGAGGTAGTATAGGAGCCTGTGTTGGGCTTTTAGGGACTGGTGAAGGCCTCTGCCTCATCCTCCCTGCACATACCAGAACCCACTCGCTGGACCCAGCTGTCCTTGCCTCACCCAGCCACACATGATCTTAGGTGGGGCCCAGTTCCTTCATAGTCAGGCTGAAGAACTTAATGCTCCTCCCTTTTCTTTGGCACCAAGAGCATTTGCTTAATGACCCATATTTGTGGGAACACATGGGTCTAAAAACTCTATAGATGTTCCTAAGTTTGAGTATCAGAATTGGGTGGTCAGTGGTAACCTGGAGGTCAGAGGTCACAAGCTAAGCAAGACAACATGCTGAGTCCAGGGAGGCTGTTTATTAGCTGAATTCTGTGCCTTTTAGTCTTCAAAGGAAAAAACAAAACTAAACTAAAACTTGGGTGCTAGCAGGGCAGCAGTAGGGTGAGCTCTGCCCCATTGGCCCTTCGAGGTTGATCTGGAAATTTAGATCCTTTTGAAAATATAAAATGAATAAACCTTGATTTGATGATGTCTTTAACAGTAGATGTGGAGCAGGCTTTGTGTTTAGTTACCCTTCCTTCCAGCAATTCAGTTCTGAAGCAGAAGAGGGTCCCCATGTCATTACATTTTCTGTCCCCATTTCAGCCTTTTCTTAGGTGATTGGCACCTCCCTGGTCCTCCCTGTGGTAGCCCTTTTGTTTCTGTGGCAGTTCCTGGCTGCCTAGCTGATTCCCCGTTCCTCTCATAGGAAAATTGAAGAGCTGAAGGATCTCAGGCAAATCCATCTCTTAGGCTTACCATCTTCCAGGACATGCTGGCCAGCTGGTCACTCCTAAGGGCCTTTTTTTTTTTTTTTTTTTTTATTAGATATACATGACAGTAGAGTATATTCTGACATTATACATACATGGAGTATAACTTTTTCTAATTAGGATCCCATTCTTATGGTTGTACATGATGTGGAGTTTCACTGGTCATGTATTCATATATGAACATAGAAAGTTATGCGTGATTGTCTTTCACATCCCCTCTCCCTTCCCTTCATTCCTCTTTGTCTAATCCACTGAACTTTTATCCCCCTGCCCCACCCCCATGTTCTATTAGCATCCTTGAATCAGAACATTTGATCTTTGGTTTTGGGGATTGGCTTATTTCACTTAGCATATTCTCCACTTCCATCCATTTATTGGCAAAGGCCAAAGTCTTTCTTTTTAATGGCTGAGTAATACTCCATTGTGTATATATACATTTTCTTCATTCATCCATTGCAGGGTGCCTAGGTTGGTTCCATAGCTTAGATATTGTGAATTATGCTGCTATAAACACTAATGTGGCTGAGTCACTGAAGTATGCCGACTTTAAAGTCCTTTGGGTCAAGTAGGGGAGATAACTGGGTCAAATGGTAGTCCATTCCACATTTTCTGAGAAATCGCCATACTGCTTTCCAGAGTGGTTGCACCAATTTGCAGACCCACCAGCAATGTATGAGTGTACCTTTTTCCCCATATCCTCACCAACATTATGACTTATATTCTTGATAATTACCATTCTGACTGGAATGAGATGGAATCTCAGCGTAGTTTTAATTTATATTTCTCTAATTGCTAGAAATGAACATTTTTTTTCATGTATTTGTTGACCATTCATATTCAAGGGCCTGTGTTTAGTATCTTGGCACTGAGTGTTATATAGTTAAGTCTGAGGTATCTCTCTCTTACACACACACACACACACACACACACACACACACATACACACACACACTCCTACATACCCTTTCAACTGAGTTCTGCTTCCTGTGTTCTTTTTTTTTTTAATATTAGGTCATTGTACACAAATGGAGTACAGCTATCATTTTTCTGGTTGTACACAAAGTAGAATCATACAATTTGCATATTTATACATATACATAGGGTATAGATGTTTGTCTCATTCTATTATCTTTCCTTCCCCATCCCCTCCCCACCCCTCATTTTCCTCTATACAATCCATCCCTTCTCCATTCTTCCCATGCCTGTGTTATCTTTTAATAGGAAGAAGCTCAAAGCAAGGAAAACAAAGTAGCCTCCAGGTGCCCATCACTTCTAGAGGCCACACTGGATAAAACAGATTCCTGTGTCATAGCCTTGGCCTTGAAGCTCATTAACATATGAGCAATCTCAGGTAAAGGATAACTAACTTTGAGGTTTTAAGAGGCCAAGAGAAGAGCTAAATAGTCAGACTGTAGCAGCCATCCTTTGTCAGCCTCAGGCAGGGCTTGATCAGACCACCAGAGGGCACCCTGCTTCCAGCTTAAGGCTCTGAAGCCCTTCACATGATCACTAAAATCTTGAGACTGACTCCCAGCCAAAATCTCCAGAGATTTAGTGGAACAGACAAAACATTAGGGATGTATTCTATCAGATACAAAAGCACGACTGAGAGCTGGGGAAGCACTTAAAGTGCAATTCTACCTGTGGCACTAAGCATATAAAGGCCTAGTGCTGCACAGGACAAAGGACTTATTTCTTGAGGGACTTCCCTGAAGGCCCAGCCTACCCCCACCTCCACAGTCTACCAGAAAGGCATATGTTGGGTCCTTCTCCAGCCCCAGGAAATCCCTACCACTCATCCACCATCCCACCCTCCTCAGTAAAACCGTTCTTGGCAATAAGTTAACACAACAGGGTACCTTTTAGATTTTTATTATTAGTTCTCTCTGAAGAATCAAAATAGTTATTAGCAAATTATTTAGATTCATCAAGACTGTATATCCTTTGTATTTAGATCTTTAATGATGTACAACATAATACAAAAGAAACCAAAGAGAGTGATTTCTAAACCTAGGTGTTATTCATGTGTCATCCTAAAGCAAGGCTGGAGGAAGAGGCTGTTCAAAGAGAACAGGGGAGGGTTAGTGCTAGACCACTGAGTTGTGGCCTGTTTTCTCAACCCATTCTGTGTGCTGGGAAGGGGCCAATGATCACTCAAACTGACAACAGGTATCCTAGAGCAGGGGCTCTGATGCCTTGGGCAGCAGAGGATTGTGATCCAAACCAAGCTGAAAGAAACAGGCTGGACAGGGAAGCATGGTGACTGCCTGGCAGAAGAGGCAAACTTGGCCCCATGGGGAAAAGTGCTTTCTTTGCACCTCAGAGACATTACAGAACCAGTGTAACACTAAAAGACTTTGTTAAGAGGGAGAAAGAACAAAACCCTGGAAGAACCTTCTTATACTCAACTTGGACTAGAGTTCAACCCACCAGTGCAGGTAGTGGGGGAAGCATCTAACCCCAAAGCAGCACTAAGTCTAGCCCTACCCTTTCTCCCCACTCCTGTTGGCAGCTAGACCAGGTTTCTACTGAGGATGTAGAGACCCCAGAAAGACCAAGGTAGTCTCTCTGAAGGGCCAAAGTGGGAAGGACACTTCTCAAATACAAATACATTTAATTATGGAAGGAGCCAGGACAAGTCTAAGGGCATTTGTATGCCCAAATCTTCCCCACTTTCTCCCCAGCTCAGGGCCTAGGCTCACAGAGACTGGCAAGCACAGTCTCCACACCTGATCTTCTAACCCCCAAAAGAAAATCCAGAAGTGTGCCCCTTCTTCCCCACATGTGGGCTCTGCAGGGCCTCTGGGGGGTGGTGGTTCCGTGGCAGGGCCTGGGCAGGGCCTGGTCTCAGCTGGCTCCAGCCCGAGCCATGAGGTCTTCCAAAGCATTGTCCTGGTCATTGTTGTGTAATAGCAAAACTTCCTTAATGTCTTTCAGTTCAAAGCCCATTTCCTTAAATTTGCTCATTAACTGAAGGAACTCCATCATCTAAGGGACAGAGAGAATACAAATTAAATAAAAGGATCCAACCACACAAAACAGTTTAGTGTGTACACAGGAATACTTGTCAGGAAGGCATCTGCTCATTACTTCATGAGCCTCTATGAGGTTCCCTAGCCAACAGAGGTGGGCTGTGGAAGAAGCCAGGGGAGACAGGTTTGATGCCATAGCCCACCATCCTTCAGGGGCCATGCCCAGTCCCAACGCATTTTTGCTGACCTCTGTCTGGGTCTCACTGCCCCCATCCATAGCTGCTCTCTCCAAGGAGCAAAGTAGTCAGACTAACAATGGCCAAGTCATCAAAAATGTTGGCTTCTAGCCCAAATCAATCTTCCCCTCACTGCTTCTGCCTGTAGTCACTGTGGCAAGGAAAGGGGACTGTGGGCCGGGGTAGAAAACCAAGAAAGACTATTTTGTCCCTCCTTTCCAGTAGGTTCTCATGAAGCATAAAGGTTCCCACCTTTTCTTCTGAACACTGGTGCATTTCCAGAGCCTCTTCCACTAAAAGAGGGTCGAACCCCTTCTCACAAAGCTGTCCATGTGCAAAGAGATAGTCGAGAATCTAAGAAAAGAAACAAGAGTTGAACACCTACTGCCACACCTGTTTCCCCCAAGAGTCTTAAACTAGCTAGTGTGAAGTATGCTCCCTGCCACACCCAAGCCATCAGATCCTGGACAGAACTTGATTTGTGCCTTGAATTGTGTCCAACACAGCACCTCAGTGACTACTTGCTTACCAGACAGACATACCCTTATAAACACAAGTAGCCGTTTTCCAAAGGAAATGCTGCCAAAACTGACACCTCTCAGAATGTCAACTCCACAGCCTGGGCAGGAGAGTTCTCTAAGAACCAGTCCAAGTCACAAAATACCTCAAAGGTGAAGGACTCTAATACCCTGTTTAGAACAACCTAGTTTTACCCCTCTAAAGGGGGTAACTGGATAACAGCCCAACAGTTTAATACTCACAAGGTTTTCCCTCAGCGTAGGTCTCAGAGCAGACCCCAAAGGAGAAGTACTGCTGCTGAAACTGCTGTTTTCCCTCATAGAGCACTCTGTCAGTCCCCACAAACCCACAGGAGAGGAAGCTGATGCTACAAGTCTAAGGGGCTCTACGACAGAGGTACTACCCCAGTTCTAGGGGGCAAATGCTCTCTTGGCTAACCACCCACTCTTCTGCAGACCCAACTACTCACCTGCTCGATATTCTCTCCTTTCTTCTTCATGGCTCTCAGGACACGCTCATATGAGTAGCCCATGTTAACCACTGTCTCCACACACTGCCGCTCACTGGGAGACAGTGTTTGCAGTTCAGAATAGGCCTGGGGACAGCTGGGCATGTTGGGCACTTGTGACACTGAGAAATTTGGAGGGGTGACCTGGAGAAACAAGAGGATCAAGAAAGAAAATCTGGGCCCCAGAAGATGTACCAATGAGGTGGCCTAATCCAGAAGCTTTCCATTTTCTGATACTAATCAAGCCCCAGGTTGAGCAGTCAATTGGAATGAAGTACCAGACATCCTGAAAAGGGATGTGAGTATGACCAAGGGAGAGAAAAGCTGGGAAGACACCTACAACTGTGGTTGTTCTCATCCCACCTGCAGAATGAGAAAGCACATTAACAGCCATATGCCCTTCCATGTCCCAATCACCTGGGCTTGAGATGGATAAAGAAGTCCTAAAACTACTCACAGGACTGATGTCCATTGCTAGCTGCAATGAATTCTCTCCAGGGCTCTCCTAGGCCACTGTAACTCAGTGTCCTGAAAGGATCACTTACTCCAAAACTCCTATTCTGAAGCTGACCCTGTCCCATAGTCAGTCTCTTTATTTCTATCACTGGTTTGGGCAGAGGCTGCAAGTCCTGTTCCATGCATGGCCAACTCTGAGCCTCAGAATTTGAGGGAACTCATCTTTGCCCCATACTACACAGTGTGCTTCACCTCCTACTAAAGTTGCTGTCAGACAGAGCAGGACAGAGGGCTTATTGGTCATACCAGTCTGGACCACAAGGACAGGAATATGCACTCCAGGACCCTCCCAGTCTACTGTGCTGGCAACACAGCCTGCTCCCTGCCACTTAAACCTTACTAACCCTCATCTGATTGTAATACAGGCTCCTCAGTTTAGTTCCTCCTACCATTTCTGTTAATGAAATTCAGGGCACAAAGACAGCTCACTCCCAGGACAAAGAACCCATCCACTACGGGAACAAGGTTACAAGCTGTTCTACAGCTTGGCTCAGCTCCCAAGAACAAAAGAAATACTGATGTTTCAAAGCTTCTCAAAGGTCAGGTGTGTTGGCACACACTTGTAAACCCAGAGATTCAGGAGGCTGAGACAGGAAGATCTCTAAATGTTTTGTAATTTTCTTTTTAGGAAAGGGTGAGGCAGTAGGGAGTCCTTTGTCTTAGAAGTAAGTCCAAAATTATATTGCTATAACTAGATGTTCTTAAACTCTTCTGGAAAAGTCAGCCTTCAAGCCCAGTCTGTTTTCATTTACCATCTCACCCACAACACTTAGTAGCCTAATCACAGGGTGATTAATAGGTTATAGGAGTCATGACATGGCATGGGCACTGTATCATGCCAGTCTAACCATTTCGCAGGCCCTATGATTGTGTCTTCAGGGATAGGTTCTACCTGGGCTCAAGAATACCAATAGTTGGGGCTGGGGTTCTGGCTCTGTGGTAGAGTGCTTGCCCAGCATGTGTGAGGCACTGGGTTCAATTCTCAGTACTGCATAAAAAAAATACCAATAGCTAGACAGGCACAGTGGTGCATGCCTGTAATCGAGAGGCTGACACAGGAGAATTTCAAGTTCAAGGCCAACCTCAGTAACTTAGTGAGGTCCTAAGCAACTTAGCAGACCCTGTCTCAAAAATAATTTTTTTTTTAAAAGACCAGGGATGTAGCTCAGTGGTTAAAGCATCCCTGGGTTCAAATTTCCAGTGAAAAAAGAAAAAAAAATCCAAAGATTAATGCCTTCTCTCACAAGAGGAGCCCAGTGAGGATTCAGGACTATTCAGCGAATGACTAACTTTTTTTAAAAAAATTACATGTTACACTTTCCAAAAAATTTGAATCTATTTTTAAATGTGTATGGTACTCTCACATACCCTGCTCGCAGAAATGCTATTTGGTACTCCAGATAAAATCTGGCATGTTATTAAAGCCTGAGAAATGTTCATATTCTTTGGTAAGAAAATAAGAAAAACCAATAATTTATGTATAAGAATATTTATCACAGCATCATTTTAGTATTAGGGACAATGTAAATATCCAACATAGGGTATTAGGTATAAATAAATAATGAACAGCCATACAACTACTAGGTAGTCATTTAAAATGACAGTTAAAGGGACTGGGAGGTGTAGCTCAGTGGTAGAGCACATGCTTAGCAGAGCCAGGCCTTGGATTCAATTCCCAGTATTACCCCTCTAACCACCCCCCAAAAAAGAAACTTAAAAAGAATTAAGTGAAAAAAAATAAGAAGATTGTCGTGGGGAAGGGGGTGTGATTGTACATGTTGCTCTATGATTATAGTTATATAGTTATATATTTTTTAAAGCTGCATGGAATATCAATTGTTAGGATTAATGAATACTTTCCTGAAACAGAATAAATGTGTCCTTCAGATAAATGTTTTATGCAACGGGCGTTGGACTAATGTAGCAGACTCCAAATGGACAACATTTAAAAGGATCCCTCATTAAAATTATAATACAGTAAATACTTAGGTTCTGGGGTCATTTGCCAAAGCTATTTAGGTCCAGGGTACTATTTTCAAATATATATAATGCTCTTATAATTAATATGAATACAACTGTTGGGGGGTGTTGGGGATCAAAGCTAGGGCCTTGTGAATGCTAAACAAACAACACACTACCACTGAGTTCCAGATATGACTTATTAAATACCATTGCTGTATTCATGGGAAACTTTTGTCATTAAGTATTTTTTCAGTAAAAAGATAAAAAGTTCTTGGAGAGGGCAAGGGTTGACTACAGTATAAAACGGTATTTTCATATTCCTTGACTAAAATGTTAAAGAGAAAAAAAAGTAGAAGTGAGAAAAATGAGATTTAGATACATTTCCAAACATCAATGTTTGAGGGAAAGCAAGTTGTTAGGAGGATATGAATATTAATGTTTCAAAGCTTCTCAAAGGCCAGGTGTGGTGGCACACACTTATAAACCCAGAGACTCAGGAGGCTGAGATAGGAAGATCTCAAGTCCAAAGACAGCTTTAGCAATTTGGCAAGGCCCCTAAGCAACTTAGTGAGCACCACCTCAAAACAGAAAGGGCTTGGGATGTGGCTCAGTGGTTGAATGCCCCTAGTGTCAATCCTTTGTACAAAAAAGGGAAAAAAAAAAAAAAAAAAGGTTTCTCTAAGAGTCTGGGCATACTACTAGGCTTCAGAGGTGGTAGTCCTTTTTATAACCATGCAGCCTTCAGGTCCTACTTCAATCAAGAGGGTTCTTCTGCAAGTCTTCCCAGTGCCTCCTTTTCACCCCACACTCCAACCTGTGTTCCGATAGCATTCTGGTCACACTACTGGCGCACAGTACATTAACATAAGTTCCTAGAGGTTAGTTAACCACATCACACACATGTCCAAATTCCTAGAGCCTGGCTTTGGGCTTCACACTTACTGGCCCTGATCAACAGTTACAGAATAACTGGAAGCCAATTAGGATTTTCAAAGGAGGAATTTTTGTTTTTGTTTTTGTTTTGTTTCTTTGCGGTAATAGGGATCGAACCCAGGGCCCTGTGCTTGCAAAGCAAGCACGCTACCAACTGAGCTTTATCCCCAGCCCCGAGAGGAGGAATCTTAACAGAGCAAAATGACCATCTCTTCCCCAAAGTCCACTAAAATAGTAATAAAATAATTAAAATTGCATTTACCTTTAAGGTCAAAGATAAAAAAAGGGAAAGCAATGGACAGTAAGTTCCAATTAAATCTTAAAATGTGGAAAGCTCATGAAGGGATGGTAATGGGAAGAAGCAAAAAGTATAAAGTAAGCAAGTAGGAAAGAGGAGAGTCAGTTTAGTGTCACTCAGTACTCAGGAGCTCTAATAGGACTCAGACTTTGGAAGTACCAGGTACTTGGGATAAGTCAAAGGTTCTTGATCAGGCAGTTAAACCCTCAGGGCAAAACCTCCTCCATCCCATCTGCCTTACTCTCTGCAAGAGGCAGAAAGTTTATTTCTTAGAACATATGAACCAGAGACAAAAAGACAGTAAGGACACCATGCAGTATAGAACAGAATGAGGATTAACTAAAAGTCTCCATCAACCATCCCTACCTTCTTTAGCCTTCAAGAAGAATTCTCTGGAGAAACTGTAATTCCCAAGACTCACAAGTTGACATTTTGGGACATTCCCCTTAAAGCTCTTCCTCCAGTGAAGCTTCAATAATCAGCAGCATGCCCCCAACCCACATCTTTTTTTCTATTATTGTTATTTTAGTGCCTTACTCTTAAACATGAGCAGAAGGTCACAGCAATCAACATGAATGACATCAAAACATATAAGGAAATAGACATGGGAGCCGGGCGTGGTGGCGCACGCCTGTAATCCAAGCGACTCGGGAGGCTGAGGCAGGAGGATCGCGAGTTCAAAGCCGGCCTCAACAACTTAGTGAGGCCCTAAGCAACTCAGTGAGACCCTGTCTCTAAATAAAATACAAAATAGGGCTGGGGATGTGGCTCAGTGGCCGAGTGTCCCTGAGTTCAATCCTTGATTCCAAAAAAAAAAAGAAAGAAATAGACATGGGAATTTAAAAGATGATGAAGTTTTAAAAACATAATAAGGTTTTATAAGATAGTCAAGGACAGGGCTGGGGTTGCAGCTCAGTGGTAGAGCGCTTGCCTAGCATCCTAAGGCCCTGGATTCAATCCCAAGCACAGGATTTAAAAGAAAAAGGAAAAAAAAAAAAAAGACAAGGCAATGTCCCAGAAAGTAAAACACAAACAGAAAGAAAACAGAAAAGGACAAGAAAGTGAGAACCTCAGTTGAGATACAAACATCTAGCTTATAGGAATTCTAGGAAAAAAGAAAACAAAAATATCAAAGAAATATCAAAGGAAAAAAATTTCCAGAATTTAAAAACTCATTGTGCAAGAGAGGGCCCAACACAATGAATAAACAAGCACATCATGGGTAAATTTCAGATCTCTAGAGATGGAGGAAAAATTCCTAAAGTTTCCAAAGTAGAGGTAGAGAAGAATAAAACAGAACTCAAAATAGCACTGAAATGCTAGAAATCAGTGGAGCTTTTATACTTCCAAGTAAAAAGTTAAATAAGCCATGAGGGTGCAGTGGCATGTGCCTGTAATTTCAGTGGTTCAGGAGGTTGGGGCAGGAGGATCTCAAGTGCAAAGCCAGCCTCAGCAATTTGGTGAGGCCCTAAGCAACTTAGTAAGACCCTATTTCAAAATAAAAAAGGGCTGGGCAGATGGCTCAATGGTTAAGCACTCCTGGGTTCAATTCCTGGTATAAAAAAAAAAAAAAAAAAAAAAAGTTGAACAATCCAGGTGCAGTAGTACACTCCTATAATCCTAGTTACCCAGAAGGCTGAGGCAGAAGAATCCCAGATTCAAGGTCAGGCTTGACAACTTAGCAAGACCCTGTCTCAAATTAAAAAAATAAATAAAAAGGTCTGTGTGGTTGTAGGTCAATGGTAAAGCACTTGCCTGGCATGCAGGAATCCCTGAATTCCTCAAGGGGGGGAAAAAAGTTATCGATTAAAACAAAACAAAAACAAACGAACAAAAAACAGTACAACTCCCAAAGCGCAAGAAATAAAAGCAGGAATCAATGATTAGGATAGAGTCAAACTACAAAGCTTTTTCTCAGCAAAGGAAACAATCAGCAATGTGAAAAGAGAGCCTTCAGAGTGGGAGAAAATCTTTGCCACACACACTTCAGATAGAGCACTAATCTCCAGAATCTACAAAGTACTCAAAAATCTTTACACCAAGAACACTAATAACCCAATCAATAAATGGGCCAAGGAAATGAACAGACACTTTACAGAGGAAGATCTACAAGCAATCAACAGATTTATGAAAAAATGTTCAACATCCCTTGTTATAAGAGAAATGCAAATCAAAACCACTTTAAGATTTCATCTTACCCCAACTAGAATGTCTTTTATTAAGAATACAGGCAACAACAGGTGTTGGCGAGGATGTGGGGAAAAGGGTACACTCATACATTGCTGGTGGGAGTGCAAGATGGTGCAGCTACTCTGGAGAGCAGTGTGGAGATTCCTTAGAAAACTTGGAATGGATCCACCATTTGACCCAGCTATCCCACTCCTTGGCCTATACCCAAAGGACTTAAAATCAGATTACTACAGTGATGCAGCCACATCAATGTTCACAGCTGCTCAATTCACAATAGCTAGATTGTGGAACCAACCTAGATGCCCTTCAATAGATGAATGGCTAAAGAAACTGTGGTATATATACACAATGGAATATTAGCCATAAAGAAGAATAAAATTATGGCATTTGTAGGTAAATGATGATGTTTTGGAGACTGTTATGCTAAGTGAGATCAGCCAATCCCAAAAATCCAAAGGCTGAATGGTCTCTCTGATAAACGAATGATGATGCATAATGCAGGGGGGGAGGGTGGCAAGAATGGAGGAAGGATAGATAGCATAGAGGGAAGGGAGGGGTGGGGTCGAGGGTGGGGGGGGTAAGAATATTAACAGAATGTGTGACAGACATCATTGCCCTGTGTACATGTATGAATGCACAGATGGTGTGATTCTACTTTATGAACAACCAGAGAAACAATAGCTGTACTCCATTTGTGCTCAATGAATCAATAAGCAAAAAAAAAAAAAAAAAAAAAAAAGTACAAAGAAACTGTGAATTTCAATAAGGGGTTTGAGAAACAATCTGTATAAACAAAAAGGAAAAAGTAATTATACATCTGAATTCAGTAATACATTGTTTTTAGTGCTGGGGGACTAAACCCTCGGGTACTTTACCACTGAACTATATCCCCAATCCTTTTTACTTTTTAACCTTGAGATAGGGTCTCAATAAATTGCCGAGGCCAATCTTGATCTTACAATCTCTTGCCTTGGTCTCCCAAGTCATTAGGATTGCCATTGTGAACCACCATGTCCTCAGTAATACATATTTATCCAAATGCAATGTGAACAGTAAGTTATTTACCCAAATTTTGGATGAAAATATGGTGGAAGATGAAGAAACGAGGGACGATTATAAGAGCTAGACCCTCAACTACTGTAATAGAAGAATAAGATCTTCTATTTTTAGAAAATGGCAATATAACATTTCTTTTTAGAAATATAAAGATAAATCCCAGCAGAAGTAGTTCAGCAAAGAGCTGGATGCAATGTTGTGTGGTGCTGATAGTTCCCGCTATTATGGAGGTAGAAGCAGGAAGATCACTTAAACTGTAGGAGTATGAGACCTGCCAGGGCAATACAGTGAGATCCCATCCGGAAGGAAGGAAGGAAGGAAGGAAGGAAGGAAGGAAGGAAGGAAGGAAGGAAGGAAGGGAGGGAGGGAGGGAGGGAGGGAGGGAGGGAGGGAAAAAGGAAAGAGAGAAAGCTCAATGGGTTCAAAGTACCTGTGGGAAGCAAAACTGGAGAACAGGGTGAGGTAGAGATCTCATATTTTTCAATAAAAGCCTTTTTGGTTTGGGATTTTCTTTTATTTGTTTGTTTTACTGTGAGATCTTGCAATATTGTTCAGGCTGGTCTGGAACTCTTGGGCTGAAATGATCTTCCTGTCTTGAACTCCCAAGTACTTAGACTAAAAATGTATACCACCACACCCAACAATATAAGCCTTGTAAAAAAGCTACTTCATTAAACAAAATGTGTATTACATTAATAAAAAGAAATTTGTTTAAGAAAAAGATTCTATATTAAAGTAATGGCAAAATATAAATGATGAATGGGATATGAATACCTAAAAGCTAAGGGATTCTATATGTCAAAAAGAATTTTAAACATAAATTTAAAGGCAAATTAGTGCTACTCTTTGTTTAATGACCACAATTAGTAAATTCAGAATTAAGAAGTATAAAGGAAAGGCAGAAATATTCTCCTGAAATAACTGAAAGTTTAAGAAATGTATCCGTACCTGGAGAAGTAGAACCCAGTAGCAGAACTAGCCTAGTTCAAAAGCAGAGCAAAGCCTTTGAAGGGCTGAGAGGCAGTAGGAAGAGACACTATCAAAATCGAGCAGTTCTAGGTTAGACTCAGTAGAAGAGCACATTTCAAGATTGTGCCTCTCGACTGGGCACAGTGGCACACACCCTGTAATCTGGAAGTTTAAAGAGGATCTCAGTTCAAGGCCAGGCTGGGCAACTCAGCAAGACCCTGTCTCAAAACAAAAACTTTAAAAATATAGAAAATGAAAAGATAAACTAGAGGAAAATATTTGTGAGGCTCGGGCACTTGTTCCTCTCAAGATGAGCCTATGAGTTTCTTAACTTCTAAGATAAATGTATATAAAAAGTAAAATATGAAATCAAAATCTGAAAAATGAAACTGAAATATTGCACTTGAAACAGTTAACAACTCAATTCCACAAACATTTCCCCAGGATTAGTACATGAAGAATGTACACAGCCCAGATGACCATTACCACCCCTGCCATAAGCACTATTCTCTCACTAGGAAAGGTTCTCACTAGGGGCTCCAAGTTGCACACCAAGATAGAGGGCCAGGAGGAGAACCACGCTTTGCTCCCTAGGGACAGGATCATGACATCCTTAAAAGAACTCGAGCTCTGTTTTATACCTCACATTCAAAGCAGCAAGTTCTCAGGTCAGCAGGAAGCAGGTTCCTTCCCACCCAGAGAAAAATGGGCCAGAACAATCAAGTTAATCAAAGAATGGAAAAAAAGTGTTCTGGTTTGAGAAAGCTTTGCTGTTATTTCACTGGTTTTATCTCTAAATGTTTAATCTATCTTTAAATGGGGATGGGAAATAATGGCTGAGGACCCTTATCTTTTCCAGGGTACTTATAATTTATCTGAAGCATACAATAAATCATGAAAAGAGGCATGGTGCTGACCAGAACCCAACAATGACTAGAAGGAATTAGGATGAAGTCCACTCCAAGGAGATTAATATTGATACTCTGCACTCTATCATGTTTATCTGGGCCAGAGTCCAGGAAGTTTATAAGCAGCAGGGAGTTCTCTGACAATGAAAGCACTCAGAACAGATGATCATATACCAAGAATACTAGTGCTGGAAACCTGAACTTGTAAAGCAGGCCAAAGTTTCATTTCTTTACTAATCTGCAGCAGGATTGCTATAGGATCTGACAGACATCACACCAATGCAATTATATAGGCTCCTTCCTGGCTCTAAATAGTCTCTTGAGGTGCTGTCATTAAAAAAAAAAAAAAAAAAAAAAAAAAATCTATGAGTGGATATAGCAAAGTTCTTTGACTTCTAAGATTTCTAATCTAGAATGTAATAGTGTGTTGTTCTGTGCTGCTAAAACAACTAGATCAAGAGGTAAACCTACACTTTGTAACAATAAAGGAACCTCACTGCATCTACAATGTTTTTGTTTGGCAAAATCAGATTTGATTTTCTTTAAGATAATACAAGTTTCAGTTCTTTTTTTAATCAATCCATTCCAAGCTTCTTCCTCCCTTCCTTTGAAGAAAACTGCACAATTCTTATTAGAAAGAAGAAAAGAATTACATGATTAAAGTCTTCATACTTTTGAAAGACCTTTCAAAAATTTCTACCTTGTGCTTCAACTTCCAATACAAATATCTGCTGATTACTAAGGAACCAAATATGAAAAAATGTAACCTCAAGTTAGCCAAACTATGATAAAAAGAACCATGCAGAAAGAAGAGGAAAAAGATGAGAAAAATGAAGAAGGAAGAGAACAGTAATAAATGAAGTGAAAAAGTACAAAACAAGTCATTAAAAAAATTTATAAGACATGACAACACCCAAAACTAAGTAATCAAACAGGAAAATACCATTTGCAAGATCCACGTCATACCTTATCTTTGTGAAGGAAAAGACCCAAAGATGCATGGAGGAACCAGGGAACATTATCCAAGTTCAGGCTGGGAGTAGAATTCAATGGTAGTATAGCTCTTGTCTAAAATGCTCAAGGTTCAAAACTCATAATCCTGGTCCTCAGAAAAATAACCTGAACTTTATACAAACTTATATAACCAATCAATCTGCCATACCACATCTTGCCCTAAGCCTTGAAAAGAATGAGGAAGGCAATTGCTAGGCAGAATTTTAAAATCTTTGGACGTGTAACCTGGTGGAGATGTGGGATTTGAAAGACTTACTGTGGGACCTGTATTTGGAGGTGATGATTCTTCTGTGCACACAGATAAGACAGACAGGGAAGGCATCTGGGAGGATGTCAGGGTTGGCACTTCTGTGCCACTGTCCAAGTTCAAAGCTGAAAGCCCAAGAGTATGGTCCCCATTGAGCTCACTGGCACAGCTTTGGGTGGAAGGCTTTAGGGAATTCCGGAACATGCCACTGCGGAGGCAGGATGTGCTATGGAAAGTGCTTGCCAGCTTGACTGTCTTCTGATTGCTGTCATCAGAGTCAAGTTTTGGGAAGGACAGAGATTTGATATTGCTTACTGCAGGGATAGGGGGCAGGGACACTTTGGAAGACAGCGACATCTTTTCACAGTTGCCCAACTGTGGTAAGGTTATAAAGCCATTGGGTTTATGAAGAGGCTTGAAATCTAGGGTTGCCCGCTCCAAGGATGCCAACACCTCCTCATCCTGTAACACAGACCCAGAGCCTCCTCTGGGCAAGTTATTGTCCAGTAACTGAGCCATAATGGGTCCAGTGGTCCCTACCAGAATATTTCTCAGCTCTTCCTTCTCATCAATAGTTTTCAACTCCAGATTATCAAATGGGTCCTCTTCACACTCAAAATCAGCAGGATTGAAATCTGCCTTTGTATGGGGTGGGCTGAGAACTTTCTGTTTCGTGGTACTACTGCTGACCCGAGTTGGAGTGAGGATGCTGTTGTGCTGTAAGCTGGCAAGGATAGGGTTAATAGGAGGTGGCATTGTGGCTGTACTGTGAGTCTTGGAGAAACTCATTTTGCTATCACCTTCTGGGCCACTCTTAGAATTCACTTTAGCTTCTGCTTCCTCAGCTTTTCGTTCTGTTTCCTGTTGGGCTTCTTGGATTTTCTTAATATCTTCAGCCCACTCAATGGTTTTCTTTTCCAAGGAGAAGTCATACTGCAAAAATACAGCAGAGAAAGAAGATATGAACCCATGGGCTGCCCTTCCCCCACCAATTCACCCTTTCTCACTCTACAGAAGATAAGTAGGCCAGCAGCACTTAAGTATGTGGGATGATCCTCACTCAGGAAGAGATACTTCCAATGTCTTTATATGACTTAACCATACTATGCTCCCAAATTACTACAAGAAATTAACTAGAAAGAATTCCCACCACCCCCTAATCCTACACACTAGGCCAAATGAATTTTACCACTTCCTTTGCCTCTCTCCCAAGAGGCCATTTCTCTCCCTAGAATTTTTTATGGCTCCAAAAGAGTTGTCACCTCTTCTGTGAAACTTTCCTGGTGGCCTACCTTTATTCTAAAATCTTACAGCATTTGTTTCTATCAGTTATCTGCTTTGGAGAACATGTAACTACATGTACCTTTAACCTATAATCCCTAACTACCTAGACATATCACAAGTCTCTTCCTATGGGCAGCAACCCAGTTACAGACCCTCTTTGGGTCTCTATTATCTAGCACGAAGTCCTAAATAGATCCCATGATCCGTAATGCCTTCTAATACTTAAGAACACAGTGGCATACATGAGTCTAAGCATTTTTTATGTATCGACTCTCTAGATTTTCTCGACTCTTTAATTATTGTTATCCCTTTTTTAAAGGGGCTATGCTTAAGGTCATAAAGCTGATAAGTGTTGAAGTTTGGATTTGAACCCAGGCAGTATGACAATTCTGTTTTCTTAAACCACCATCAGATTATAATGAACATGTTATTCTCAAAATACAGGAAATTTTCTTAAGGAATCCAGAGGGCTGGGGTTATGGCTCAGTAGTAGAGCACTTGCCTAGCAGAGCAAGTCCATGGGTTCAGTCCCTAGCACCTGTTTTTGAGAAAACAAAAACAAAATGAAACAAAAAACCAGGAAGTGTAAGAAATCTAGACGAGGGCCTGGGGGTAGACTCAGTGGTAGAGCATACACTCTTGAAGCTCTAGTGGAAAGAAAAGATGGGAAGGGAGGAAGAAAGAAAGAAAGTGGGTGAGGGAGCAATACTCAGTTAAGATTGTACAGAACAAACTGAAAAGGGATTCTGTTTCATGGTTCCTTAACAAGACCTGAAAGTAAAGCTCAATTTAAAAAAATTTAATTTGCACACTTAAAAGAAATATAATATTATGTAAAGCAAAATTCACACAGGGCAGAAGAAAAAAATCTTTCACATTCATTCTAAACCACCAGAGTTCAGAAATACCTGTGTATGTATGTTTAAGGCTGGAGACACATTAAAGGTATAATAGGAGAACAAAGGAAAGCATGCTAAGACAAGCATTTTAAGAGTAAAAGAAACTTAATGAAGAGCTCTGGCCATCCCCAACCCTTTCAGCTTCAAATAACACAAAAGAAGCCTAGAAATGTACATGTCAAGAGGCTAATTTGAATCCCTGAACCAACTGCTGTGCCCCAGAAAGACACAGGGAAATCACTGTGCTTCATTTCTATCAGTTATGGAACAATGAGAAAAGAGCACCGGGCAAAGATTCTGCTGCATCAGTCTGGAGGAAACCCAACATTTGGCAACGTTTCCTCTAATAAAAACTGTGGCTATAACCAATTTACCTCTGCCTATAAACACAGGACTCTGAAATTTAACTCGAAGAATAATTGGAAATGTCTGTCCTTTTCCAGCAAATTTTCACTGGGAATTTGTTTAATTACCAAAGTAATGTAGAATATATGGAACACAGAGAAAACCATAATCAGGATTTTTAAAAAGCAACAGTAAAAGAAAATAAGAACATAGTTTGAGAATACAGTAACAAATAATATTATATCCATCTAGCATTTATGGAGTACCAGGAAACAATAAACATTATAAATGCATTACAGTCTTACAGTTTCTGCAGTTTACCTTTTTATAGTTTTAGTTACCTTTAATAAACTATAGTCTAAAAATATTAAATGGCAAATTCCAGATATAAATAAATCACACATTTCAAACTGTGTGTTGCTCTGGGTAGAACGATAAAATCTGGCACATTCCCTCACTTAGTCCTCCTGGGACATGAATTGTCCTTTTGCCCAGCATAGCCACACTGTGTATGATACCTACCAATTAGTCACTTAGTAATTATCTTGGTAATCAACTCCACTGTTGTGGCATTAGAGTACCTCATATGGAATTCAGTATTATCTTAGGTTTAAGCATCTACTAGGTGTTTAAAAAACACCCTCCTTGGGTTAAGGAGAACGCTATAGTACAAATATTGTTTGTCCCTCAGGGGTTAATGTGTTGAAGGCTGATCCCCAGTGTGTCAATGTTGAAGTGCTGAAACAAGAAGTGGAACCTAGTAGGAGGTGATTAGGACTTCAAAACAGATTAATGCTTTTCTTCCAGGAGGGCTTCTCAATCTTTCAGAATTTCCTGAGAGCTGGCTGTTTTAAAAGAATCGATTGCTGTTCTGAATCATTCTTGCTTCCTGTGTAATCTCTCTTTCCTCATACATGTGCCCCTTCTGCACATACAGTTGGTTCCCTTTGCACATCTCCACTACCACTAAAATGGAACCAGCAGGCTTCCACCAGGGGTTAAACAGATGGAGCCACCCAATCTTGGACTACCAACCTTCAAAACTGTGAGGTAAATAAACTTTTATATAAAAAAAAAGCCGGGCACAGTGGCACACGCCTGTAATCCCAGCGGCTTGGGAGGCGGAGGCAGGAGGATCTCAAGTTCAAAGCCAGTCTAAGCAACTTAGGGAGGTCCTAAGCAACTCAGTGAGACCCTGTCTCTAAATAAAATACAAAATAGGGCTGGGGATGTGGCTCAGCGGAGGAGTACCCCTGGGTTCAATCCCCAGTACCAAAAAAAAAGAAGAGTTATTAAAAAAAAAAAAATCCATCCTTGAGTATGTTGTTATAGAAACACCAAACAGGCTAAGACAGGGAACTAAGCATTCTATTTAATCCTTGCAATAACCGTAAAAGCTAGCTATCACAATTTTCCAAATGAGGAAATGGAGCCTTGAAGAGTTAAAGAAATTTACACAAAATTATACAGTTAATACATGACAATTCCAGCCCATGTGAAAGCAACAGCCGAGTCTGTTATAAACCATAACACAAAGGGCTACCCCCACACTACTAGGACAGCCACCACATATTCAACAGAAGCTTTATGAACCCTATATGCAAGAGCTATATGTTTTACTGGCTCATTTCAATGGAATTTTAACTGAAAATTTGAGTTTGTGTTCCAATGCAACAACTGTGACGAAGTCATAGGAAGCTTCATGCCATCTGGCTAGGGCTCCAGGTCTGACTTTTCTCTAGTAGGGAGGGAACCACTACCACAACCAAATCCCCAGAGAAATCTCATGCAATCAAAGTTTAAAGGGTACTTTGTACAATCAGGAAACAAACAAATTCCAAACGGCCCACAAGGAATAGGGACCAAAGCCTTGATATCTTTGATTATTAGTGGGTGTTATAAGCATAATACCATGCATTTATCAGTGTTTCACAATGATCAAATAAGAAATACCCAGTAAAACCTAAAATGGCAACAATTTGTGATTCAAAACAAGTTTGGATGGGGGGCGGCGCACTGGTACCAGGATTGAACCCAGAAGCACTTAACCACTGAGCCACGTCCCCAGCCCATTTTTATTTTTTATTTTGAGACAGGTCTTACCAAGTTGCTTAGGGCCTCACTAAGTTCCAAGGCTGGCTTTGAATTTGCAATCCTCCTGCCTCAGCCTCCTTAGTCATTGGGATTACAGGCATTGGCCACTGTGCCCAGCTCAAAACAAGTTTTCTGAATTAATCAATGAAGCAGAGAATAATATGAGAAACAAGATAGAGGTGTTTAAGCCAGCCTCAGCAACTTGGCAAGACCTTGAGTTAAAATAAAATTTTTAAAAAGGTTGGGGGTGAAGCTTAGTGGTAGAGTTCTCCTGCGTTCAATCCCCAGTACCCTGACACACACACAAAAAAAATTCTAAGGCTCAAGCAATCCTCCTGCCTCAACCCCACAACTAGCCAGGACTAGAGGCATGTATAACTGTGTCAGGCAAAAATTATCTTACCTTTTGGTTTGTTGTATAATTTTTTGAAACTCCTTTGCCTCCTCCCCACCCTGCTTTTTTCTTGTGGTGCCAGAGATCAAACCTAGGGCTTCATGCTTGCAGAACACACATTCTACAACTGAGCTACATTCCCAGTCCTGGAGGTTATTTGAAAATCACATTGCTAATAGTATTGTACACAAAGAGAGGTACTTAATGACTCTCTATTGTTACCAATAAAAAAATTATTAGACAAATGAACAAGGAAAAATTTTATAAGGTAAATCTCTCTTCAGTCTAATAAACTCTTTATACACAAAGGAATATCAATTTCATATTCAAAATTACAATAAGATGTTAAACATCAGTCTTTAGGGAAATGCAAGTCAAAACCACAATGAGAGATAACATCATACTTACAAAGATGTATATAATCAAAAAGACCCCAGGCACATGCCTATAATCCCAGTGACTTAGGAGGCTGAGAGGCAGGAGAATCGCAAATTCAAGGGCAGCAATTTAGCAAGACCCTGTACCAAAAAATAAATAGGGCTGGGGATGTTGTTCAGTGATATCTAGTACCCCTGTTGAATCCCCATGACTTGGGGGACAAAAATGTTAAGGGCTGGGGATGTAGCTTAGTGGTAAAGCACTTGCCTACCATGGAAAAGTGCTGCTGGGTTTAATCCTCAGCACTGAAAAAAAAAAAAAATAGTGACAAAACTTGGCAGGGATGTGGAGAAACTGGAACCCTTCTATAGTG
Source organism: Glaucomys volans (assembly GCA_020662805.1). Classification (NCBI taxonomy): domain Eukaryota; kingdom Metazoa; phylum Chordata; class Mammalia; order Rodentia; family Sciuridae; genus Glaucomys; species Glaucomys volans. Next base: position 270,702 of record JAJEJO010005643.1, on the reverse strand, counting down.
TTGGTGGGGATATAAAATAGGACAGCAAGCCTTTGGAAAATAGTATGGCAATTTTCAAATGTTAAACATAGAGTTACCACAGGACCCAGTAATTCCACTCCGATGCATATAAACAAAAGAATTGAAGACATATTCCACAGAATAACCTGTATACAAAATGTTCATAACAGCATTATTCATAATAGTAAAAAAGTAGAAACTACCAAGATATCCATCAAGTGATGAATGAAAGAGAATATGATTTGGTATATTAAAATGAATTAACTAATACTACTTCATTCATACAAACGGATAAATCCTGAAAACATCATGTTACATGAAACTGAGGCAGGAGGATTTAAGCCTAAAGAGTCACTGAGATTACAGGCATGGATCACCACATCCAGCATGGGTTTCTTTTTAGTGAAATGAAAATGTTCTGGAATTAGATAGTAATGATGCTTACACAACTCTGAATATACGAAAAATCACTTAACCACACTGTTTAAAAGGGTAAATTTCATGGTCTATGAAACACATCTGAACAAAGCTATTTTAAAAAGTAACTGAAACAGATGTGGTGCCCCAGGTTTTCAATCCCAGCAGAGCGGCTGAAGCCGAAGAATTGCAAGTTCAAAGACAGCCTCAGTATCTTAGCAAGTCCCTCACCAAATTAGTGAGACATTGTCTCAAAATAAAAAAGGGCTAGGGACGTAGCTCAGTGGTAAAGTGCCCCTGGGTTCCATCCCCAGAATAAAACAAAACAAAAACTAAAGCCAGGTATGGTTGCACACACATTATATCCTATAATCCCAGATACTGAGGCAGAATGATCAGAAATTAAGAGGCCAGCCTAGGCAACTTAATAAACCCTGTCTCAAAATAAAATATAAAAAGAGCTGGGGATGTAGAGTGGTAGAGTGTCCCTGGGTTCAATCCTCAATAGTGCAAAAAGAGAAAACATAACTGAAGTTCTCCTACTATAATTACTCATGGCATATGGACTGTGGAAGAGAAAACAGAATACTTTCTAAAGAAACATGGTGATGACTTAGTGAATCCCCTAACAAAACACCTTTTCCAATAAGTTGTGGTTTTAAAATTTTTTCTTAAGTCACAAAATGAAGTGCTTTGAGTACTATCCTGTACTTCACTTTTTTCTACATGAAAAACTATAAGCAACTTGAAGACAGTGATTAAGGCATTTATCTCTATCCTCAGCCCTAGTAGAATACCTCTCAAAAGCAGGCACTAAATAAATGTTTACTAAAGAAAGGAAGTTACATGCAGCTATTTGCTGCTTTCAAGAAGTAACTCAGTACCTTTATCTGTAACTGAGCTTTAAAAGATGAGAGGGTTGAGAAAGAAGCCCTTGAGGAGATGGCATTTAAGCACAGTGTAAAAGAATGAATAGATTTTAATAGACAGCAGTGAGTACAGTATGAGAAGAATATTTCCCATAGATATAGGAGTTTATGGAGAAAAGCAGAGTAACATACAGTGTGTGTTCAATCAATTGCTGGTGACCTGGCTTGGAGGGAACAGTGAGGAGTTGAACTGAAGTGCTTTGTCATAACTTTATGTCTACCCTTCATTCAATAATGATTGGTGAATCACTAAACACTATTAAAATCACTGAAACTATTAAAAATTAAGAGTTTTGAAGAGGGGTATGACAATTTACAACTTAATAGGATTCCAGGGTGGGAGATGGGGAGGGAGCAGAGACATACTGGGAGTGATACTGGCCAAATTATATTGTGTATTGTGTGCAGGTATGAATATGTAACAACAAATCCCATCAGTATGAACAACTATAATACACCAATAAAAAATGAAGGGGAGGGGCTGTGGCTGTGGCTCAGTGGTAGAGCACTTGCCTTGTATGCCTGAGGCCCTGGGTTTGATCATCAGCACCACATATAATACATAAATAAATAAAATAAAGGTGTCATGTCCATCTACAACTAAAAAAAAAAATAAAAAATGAAGGGGAAAGGCCAAGGTCATGGCTCAGTGGTAGAGTGCTTGCCTAGCATGTGTGAGGCACTGGATTCGATTCTCAGTACCACATATAAATAAATGAATGAAATAAAGGTCTCTCAATATCTAAAAAAAATTTTTTTAAATATAGGTGAAAAAAATTCTTATTCTAGAAACATGGAAAATAAAAGCAAAATGCTAAGAACAGAGTGGCCACTTAAAGAGACTACTTCAAAAGAGCAGTTGAAAAATAAGGCAGGGCTGAAATGGAGCACAAGACACAACAAAAGAAAATTATTACCTAATTTCAGTAATTAAGAGGATAATGTGAACATTAACAGATAAAGAAAAAAAAGAGGCAAATAAACAAGTCAGATGGATAAATAAGGATTTGTTTTGTGCAAGGCACAGAGCCCCAGAAATACACAATCTAAGAAATAAACAAAAAAAATCTCTGGGTATATTTGTGTACAAAACATAAATGGAAGTGTGTCTGCAATGATGTGAGCCAGGAAATTAACAGGAGCTATAAGCAATACAAATAAGAAATGTAAGAGTAGGGGATTTTTGCCCCATTTCACTATATATCAAATTCTTATCCTTTAAACTTTTAAATGCACTAAACTTTAACTGAAAATCACCACTTACCTGTACTTCTCTGACAACCTGCAAACAATCAGGCAAGGAGAAGCCAATAGGTAGACCAACTTTAGCTGGTGTTTTGAATTTGTCTCCTATCTTAAATGGGACATCATCAAGGTAACTGAAAGTCCCTATAATCAAAAATAAAGTAGAAAATATCAGCAAAGAACTTTATTATTTGTTTTCCTATAATCTTAAGATTAGAAGTTACCGAAGTTCCTTCTCCAACTGCTTACCTTCTCCTGAACCTAGATCTGAAAAAGAAATCCCACATCGGACTACTTAACCTTGTTAAGGTTTATTTTCAATTCTACTTAGTGTAAAAGCCAAAGTACTCACAGCAGCCTAAAAAGTCTCCCCACAGCCCACAACTGTTCTGCCTTCATATCCCTAGCAGTCAACTTCTAGTTCACTGCGCTAAGTCGTGAGCTCTCTGTTCTCAATGATTTTTTTCCCCTTCAGTTCTGGGGATTGAACTCAGGCCCTCATGCATGCTAGGCAAGTGCTCTATCACTGAGCTACACTCCCAGTCCTGTCCCCAACGATGACAGGCTCAATCAGCCTCAAAAATCCTGTACTGGCTATTCTATCTATCTGGAATGCTCATCCCTCCGATATTTACATGACTTACTCCTTCACTTCTGTCAAGTCTTTGTTCAAATGTTACCTTCCCAGTGAGGCTTGCCCTGACCCCTACTTAAAATTCCTAACTCATCTTCATTACAGCATTCATATATATTACCATCTAACTATTCCCCGTAGCACTTATATTACTTCTTAACATTATATAATTGACTTTTTTATTATTGTCTGTCTTACCCAATACAGAGTAAGCTCCTTCAGGTAAATTAAGTTAAGTCTACCTTATCCAAGGATATATTCTCAAACTTACAGCATTGTCGAACACACTTAATAAATACTGCTGAATTTATGACAGACACTACACAAAAGAACCTCTTGATTTAGAGCTCTCTACTCTTTTCCATATTTTTATTGGTGCATTATAGTTATACAAAGAATTATTTTTTCAATAATACAAAAAGTTAATCTAGATTAACAAAAAAAACTACTACATTTTAGAACAACATGGGTTTTTAATTTGTTTTGGGGATGCTGGGTCACACCCAGGGCCTCACACATGCTAAGTACAAATTCTACCACTGAACCTCTCCCAGTGGGGAAATATTTCAGCAGCACAGCACTTATAAGAAAAAGGGTGGCTGGGCATGGTGACACATTCCTATAATTCCAGCAACTTGGGAGGCTGAGGCAGGAGGATCACAAGTTTGAGGCCAGCCTCAGCAACTTAGCAAACTCTGTCTCAAAATAAAAAAATAAAAGGGCTAGGGATATGGCTCAGGGGTTATGCACCCCTCACTTCAATCTTCACACACAAAAAAAGAAAAAGAAGAGATAACCAACAAGATCATGGGAATCTAAATAGAATTATCTGGAGACATATACCATATACAACTAAATTGATTCAATCCCCTAATGGTTCTATGCCTATCATAGCTGAACAATACAGATAGATCAGAACATGATCATCAATTTACAGAGGCAGAACAAAAGGGTGTGCTTCTATACACTCTGACTTGAGCCATGACATCTTTTCTGAACCAATTCTGAGAGACCAATGCACTGGCAGAGCCAACATGGACAATAAAACATAGGTAAAAAAATAAATTTTGTTTTTTTCAGTATTAGCACCTAGTAAAAACAAAAAAAGGCTTATCTATTTTCTTGAGTGTTGATGAACACAAATTAAAACAATCACTCCTCTTCCATGAAGAAATCTTTCATTTGAAAAGCTATATATATCTCAAGATTTATCAAGGTCAGAATATACTGGATATCACGTCATTGTTCCCATTTCCTTAGGTATGTATTCTTCCAATAAACCCAATATCCTTTTTAGCATGAAGAAGGCCCTGTTCTCCTGCTTGAGGGGAATTCTCTCTCTCCTATCTAACTTCTAATCCAGCTTAGAACATTTAACATGCCAGGCATGGTGGTGCACAACTGTAATCCCAGCTACTCAAGACACTGAGGCAGGAGAACTGCAAGTTCATGGCCTGCCTCCACAACTTAGTTAAACCCTGCCCCTCCACAAAAAAAAAAGGACTGGGGAACTGGGGGTGTGGCTCAGTGGCAGAGCACGTCTGGGTTCAATCCCAGTAATGTCAAAAACTCTATTTCACATGACCGGCAAATTAAATTCACAACTGTGTTCGATTTAATTATTTTTCTGTGGCATAATCAAAATTATTAACCCTCTAAGAAATTTTCCAAATGCAGCCATTTGGGTCACTTTTTTTAAACTAACAATGTCCATCTCATTGTTACTTTAATTTACATAGGGAATTATTTATACTACTTTAAGAATAAACTCAAGAATAACTCTCTTTCAATCTCAGAACACAGTTTTTTTATACTACCATTTCAGGGCTTACCACTATGTATTGTTTAGTAGGCTGTTTCCTAGAGCTGGGGGTGTAGCTCAATGGTAGATTGCTTACCTAGAAGCATGAGGTCCTGGATTGGATTCCCAACACAGGAAAAACAGAAATAAAAAGTTTGTTTCCTTATTCTTTCCCTAGAGACTCTAAGCATGAATTTGAGCTAACAATGTAGAAATGTTTCATGTCTGCATCTCCCAAACTCACCATAATGCCTAGAGTTGAGATTTGTTCAAAAAAAGAACAAATGAAGAAGACCTGGTTTTATACTTCTTTTGTACTCAACTCTAACCCCTACCCCAACTTATGATATTTGATATTTATTAAAATTCAAAGTAATTTACCCAAAATGACAAGGCCAATTACAAAAATGTTTTTTAATGGAGTACTCATACAAGATACATATCTAAGATTCTGGATTAAGTAACAAAAATGTACCAGGTGCCTGTTCTAACACAACCAAAAAAAAAGTCAGATGCCTTCACAGCTGCCAAGAAAACGACTCATTACAACAATGTAAACACTAACTGGGCGTGGTGGCACACGCCTGTAATCCCAGCATTTGGGAGGCTGAGGCAGGAGGATCACGAGTTCAAAGCCAGCCTCCGCAACTTAGCGAGGCCCTAAGCAACTCAGTGAGACCCTGTCTCTAAATAAAATACAAAATAGGGCTGGGGATGTGGCTCAGTGGTAGAGTGTCCCTGAGTTCAATGCCCAGTACAAAAAAAAAAAAAAAAAAAAAAAGATGTTCACATGTTATTATGGCTAGTACCCTGATAAAACAGAAACCAGGCTAGAACTTTTACCATTGCCTAAGAATCACTGAAGAGATGTATAGCCAAGTTAACAATCAAAATATTAAGTCTTCGGCTGAATAAAAAGATTCATTTAAATAGGTTAATTAAGTCAGTGGGGTGGTGCATGCCTATGAACTCAGAGACTCAAGGTCAAAGCCAGCCTCAGCAACTTAGCAAGACCCTGTCTCGAAATACACAATAAAAAGAACAGGTGTGTAGCTCAGTGGTAAATCACCTGGCTTAATCCCTAATACCACAAAGAGAAAAAGAAAATAAGAGAGGAAGGGAGGAAAACTATCACATTAATACCAACTAAATTTTCTTAAATGAATAGTTCTATTCACAGTTTGGTGCTAAGAGCTAACTGGAGAAAGTGTGAGGCTATCTACAAAAAGGTACCGGGCTAAAGATTATCTAAACCAAATGTGTCCTTCCAAGAAAGGTATTCTGGTTCCTCACCTACCTTTCAGTTAGGAAACTATTACACACTGTGAAATAAACTGACAGATTCATATTCTATAAATGGAACTAGACCAAGGGTTAGGTACAGACAAGATTAGACAGAATACCTTTAAACAACTGCTCTTTCCATTTGTTAGCACCAATTACAAATCCCTGCTTTAAAAAGCAGTTTCCACCCAGCACAGTGACATATACTTGTAATCCCAGCAACCTAGGAGGCTGAAAGAGAAGAATCACAAATTCAAAACTAGCCTCAGCAATTTAGTGGAGGCTCTGAGCAACTTAATGGGACCCTGTCTCAAAATAAAATAATTTTTTAAAGGGCCTGCAAGCCAGTCACAGTGGCACATGCCTGTAATCCTAGCAGTTTGGGACACTGAGGCAGGAGGATCAGAGTTTAAAGCCAGCCTCAGTGACTTAGCAAATGCTGTCTCAAAATAAAACATAAAAAAGAGGGCTGGGGGTATGGTTCAGTGGTAGAGCACCCCTGGGTTTAATCCCCGGTACCAAAAAAATAAAAATAAATAAAAATAGAAAGCAGTTTCCTTTCACTAACAAAGCTAATGCTAGGGTGATTTAGCATATCCCCTAACCCAAGGTCTTATTTAGTCCTTTAAAAGCTTGGTCAACAGGGAATGAGCAAACGATGTGGTTACTGGGAAGAAGTGGTAGGAATAAGGGGCAAAAAATTATGTAAAGACATGGGAGCAAACAAAAAAACTTTTGAAAAATGGAGACCACCATAAGTACTATTAATGATGCTGCTGTGAAGATTACAAAACATATTTTTCCTAAATGTAACCAACTATGTCTTAGGAATTGTCCATTTTTATCCAACACATGAGGACATCTACTTAAAGTTATCAACTTCTCTTGTTTCTAAATACATTTTTTTAAACAAATTCAGTAAAAACTCAATAGCTACATGGCCCACAGAATTAAGCAATGTAGCTAACAATTTTGTGACTCCAAAGAACTTTTAGTTTCAGTCCCTATTTCTGAAACTCTTCCTTAAATATCTGAACCTATTTTCCCAAGTTCAACTTTAAAAAAAGAAAGCAAGTGCATCTCTGATTGCTGTGGGGCAGTTTCCTGAAGACAGGTTCTGCACATAAGTTTGCATTATGCTATGGTGGAGTAGACTGGGCTAAATGTGTAATGACTCAGGATAAATTCTGGGAAGACATGGTTCTATTTTCTTTCTAATTTACTGGTATGTTCATGACCCTCTCTCTTGTGTGTTTTTTCTGGGGATGAAAAAAAGGTACGATTGTAGGGGGAGAATTCTTACTATAGCAAAGTAACTGGATTATTTAAATTCAGATTTCACTGTGAGGGGATACAGATTACAGTTTTTGAAAAAGACGACTAGGACAGATCAAACCTAAAATTAGTAGAAAACTAATGTCATGACTAATCACTATTTTAAAACCATAAGTCAGGTAAAACTTGCAAAATTATAAACATTTCTATGGGCTGGGGATATAGCTCAGTTGGTAAAGTGCCTCGCAAGCACAAGGCCCTGGGTTCAATCCCCAGCATAAATAAAATTAAAAAAAAAAAGCATATCTATTATAAGATGTGAAATCACAGAAAATATTATACCCTAACAACAAAACAAGCCAAATGATCCACAAAATCAGCTTTTTAACATATTGTCTGGTATTTATTTTAAAATTCTAAGAAAAATAGGCAAGAAAATGTGATCCATCATCAAGAGAGGAAACAGGCTTCTCTCCCGAACCCAAAGATAGCCAAGTGCTATAACTTTCATATAAGAACCTTTAAATTAACTATAACAAAAATGTTAAAGAATCTAATGGAAAAGATAATCATGTGTGAGCAGATGGGGAATGCCAGCAGAGATGGCAATGTAAAGTAAAGAGATAAATGGAAAAGCCAAAAGTGAAAAATGCAGTATCAGAGAAGAAAAATATTAATGGCTCATAAATTAGGCTATTCAAGAAGACAAGACCTAGCAAAGGAAAGACTCAGTACATGTGAGTTAGTTCCAAAAGGACAACCAAGTGGAACTTCAGAGAGAATAAAAGTTAAAAACAATAACAGAGTGCTAAGACACATCTGGAACAATATTGAACAACCTAATACACAGGTGACTGAAGTCTCAAAAGAAGAGAAAATGGGGCATAAGAAATATGAGAAGAGATAATGACTGAGAATTTTCCAAAAGTAATAAAAAGATATCAACCATGCAGATCCAAGAAATTAGCTAAACCCAAGTAGAATAAATATATAGAAATTCAAACAGAGGAAACGTTGAAAACAAAAGATAAAGGGAAAAGGCAGATACAGGGGGTAAGAGGGATGATATATAACTAGAAAAAATGATTAGAATGATGGCCAACTTCTCCACATTGAACTACAAAGCAATTAAAGATCTACTTTTAAACAATCTACAACAACTGGGCATGGCAGTGAGCACCTAATAATACCAGCTACTTCAGGGGACAAAGGCAGGAGAATTGTGAGTTTGAGGCTAGCCTGGGTAACCTGGGTATCCTATACCCAAAAAAATAATAATAATAATTTTAATTTTAAAAAGTGGTAGAAGTAAGGTACGGTGGCACATGCCTGTAATCCCAGCAACTCAGGAGGCTAAGGAAGGAGTATCTCAAGTTTGAGGCCAGCCTCAGCAATTTAGCAAGGCCCTAAGCAACCTAGTGAGACCCTGTCTCAAAAGAAAAAATAAAGGGCTGGGGATATGAGTCTGTGGTTAAGCGTCCCTGGGTTCAATCCACAGTACCGCTCCCCCCACAAAAATGTTGTAGAATGTTCCTGGGTAATGGCAATTTAAATAGCATTCACATTTTATTAGCTATTACAGGAATCTACAGATTATTCAACTAACATGGGAGGATTTGCACAGGTTACATGTGAACACTACACCATTAAAAGACCTGATCACTGGGCGCGGAGGCACACACCTGTAATCCCAGCACTTGGAAAGCCGAAGCAGGAGGATTGCGAGTTCAAACCCAGCCTCAGCAACTTAGCGAGGCCCTAAGCAACTCAGTGAGACCCTGTCTCTAAAATAAAATACAAAATAGGGCTGGGGATATGGCTCAGTGGTGGAGTACCCCTGGGTTCAATCCCCAGTACCAAAAAACTAAAAATAAAAAAAAGACTTGATCATCTGTCTTTGTATCAAGGAAGAGTCCTGGAACAAATTACTGATAGATAAAGAGGGATGACTACAATAATAACCAGGAGGAAATTCTAGGAAGTGATGGACATGTTAGTGAGAGTTTTGTGGGTGTATACTTATCCCCAAACTATCTATATGTGTATTACATTAAGTATGTACACCTCTTCCTATGTCAATACACCTACCTCAATAAAGTGGTTTAAAAAGGGAGTGGGAGTTTAATTATGAAGTCCTACTGCAGAGACCTATTTTTTTTTCTGAATTAGAATCTGAAGATATATTTTCAGATATAAAAAGAGTAGTTTGTTTGTTGAAACTTTTTAAGGGCATGCATATCTATAACCCCAGCAACTTGGGAAGCTGAAGCAGTAAGATTCCAAGTTGAAGGCCAGCCTGAGTGATAGGGAGACCTTTTTTCAAAAAATAAAAAGGGTTGGGGGCTGAGGATATAGCTCAGTTGGTAGAGAGCTTGACTCGCATGCACAAGGCCCTGGGTTCAATCCCTAGCACTGCAAAAAAAAAGAAAAATGAAAAAAAAAAGGGAGGGGGGGTTGGGTATAGAGCTCAGTGGTGGAGTGTCCCTGGGTTCAATTCCCAGTATTAAAAAATAAATAAATAAATAAATAAGTAAAAATAACCTTTTTCATACAACGAAAGAATTAAAGATTTAAAATTTAAAGAGATTTAACATTTCAAAGCACCAGTCTCCACAAATCCTAATCTAAACTCAGCCAAGAGTTTATAATTTATATATGGACAATATATCTAAAAGTCTTTGAGAGAAGCTGGGAGTGTATGTGGCTCTGTGATAGAGTACCTGCCTAGAGTATGTAAATCCCTGGATTCAATCCCTATATCACCAAAAGAAAAGTGTTTAAGACTTTTGTATTCTTTATTTTGTTACTTAGGGATATATGGTTACAAATAGTGAAAGAAATTTAAAAGAATAAACTTGAGGAATGATAGTAGAGTGTAACATTATTACCTCATGTACATGTATGACTGCATGACCAATGTGATCCTGCAATATGTATCATCAGAAAAATGAGATTACACTCCATTTATATATGATCTATCAAAATGTATAAATGAATTCTGTCATGTACAACTAATTAGAACAAATAAAATAAAATTAAAATAAACTTGAAGGTAAATCAAATGGTAGTAGCATAAGTAAATCGTAGATAGCATAGCACAAGACCCAGATCAGCTCCAAATATTTAAATAGGAAATTTAAAAAGGCTTTTCTGGAGAGAGAGGGGGTTAACCGGGATCGAACCCAGGGGCACTTAACCACTGAGCCACATTCCCAGCTCCAGCCCTTTTTATTTATTATTTTGAGACAGGATCTCACTAAATTGCTTTAGGATCTTGCTAAATTGCTGAGGCTGCCTTTGAACTTGTGATCCTCCTGTTTGAGCCTTCCAAATCACTTGGTATACAGGTGTGCGCCATGACACCCAGCAGAAAAGGGGCATTTTAATATCCAGTCATGAAAGCAGTCATTACTCCTCGTCCACACCCTAAGTGCCCTAGAAAACAACACCTATAACGATTAACCAAACCCTTACTGGATTAGTCAGGTTATACCTAACTTTAGGGAAACCAAATTCACAGCTCATGAATTAGACCAGGCCATCAGATTTCCTCAACCAAAAGATACAAACACTCAGCTGGGCGCGGTGGCACACGCCTGTAATCCCAGCACCTGGGAGGCTAAGGCAGGAGGATCGTGAGTTCAAAGCCAGCCTCAGCAACATCACGAGGCCCTAAGCAACTCAGTGAGACTCTGTCTCTAAATAAAATACAAAATAGGGCTGGGGATGTGACTCAGTGGTCGAGAGCCCCTGGGTTCAATCCCCAGTACCAAAAAAAAAAAAAAAAAAAAAGATACAAACACTCTGTGATACTGGACACTTAAACTGAAAGATCAAATGGCATGTAGCACCCTAATTGTAGTGGCCATTTTTGGCCCTGTATAATCTACACAAGTAGGTCAAGAATCCAAGTCTATTAATAGAATAAAAATGTAGCGCAGTCACAAAGAAAAGCAGTGTGAAAAAGCTAAACAGTTTCCCAAGAAAAGGAAGTAGACTTAGCTTCCCAGCTCTCAAATTTCAGTTCGTGTAAAACTATTCTGAACTTGATTTCCTGTACTCACCTGACTAGAAAACTGCTATAAAAAATTCTTCACCTACTCCCTTTAATTTCTATTCCTTAAACTACCCGATATTTAAAAATATACTTCTTTACTCTAAAAACCCAAACTAGCCAGGCATGGTGGTACAAGCCTATAACTGCAGCAACTCAGGAGGCTGAGGCAGGAGGATCACAAGTTCAAGACTAGCTCAGCAACTTAGCAAGGCCCTAAGCAACTTATTGAGACCATGTCTCAAATAAAAATGAAAAGGTCTGGGAATGTAGCTCAGTGGTAAAAGCGTTCCTGAGTTCAATCCCCAGTATCAAAAAATAAAAATAAAAACCCAACTAAAGCCACTGAAATTAAACCAAGAGCTCAGCAAGCATAGCCCTACTGAAACAGAAGAAACCTAAGAGAAAAAGAGATAAATCTTTGTTCCAAATTTTACTCAGATTGACGGTTTCATTTAAACTATGGTTAGGAATTTAAAGAGACAGAGAAAATTCTTTTGGGAAAAAAATGTTATATATCTTCAGAATTGTAATCTTTTGCTCTGGATTGTTTAGATGGGACACATAACCTGGGATCCAAATGATTTTCACTCTGATCAAAAAGGAGTTTCCAAGGATTGAAAGCTTATCTTTTGAAATAAGATTGTAAGTTTAGAATTTTCATTTCTGCAATTTTCTTTCTAGGCTTTTCCTCTGTTCTTGGCTCTGTCCTCTCTTTTTCCTTTGAAAAAGTGATCCACAGGCAACTTCAGATGTGCCTCTTTATTATCATTTGAATACTGTGAAACAGCCTTACAATGAACCTTAAACAATAGGAGATAGCTTACCAGGAAGATCTTGGACAGACTGCTAATTCCAGAGGTTGGGTAACTTAACTCCATAAAGATTTAACAAAATATATGCAAGTTATATATACTGGTATGTGAATAATGGCAATTCAAACTTTTAAAGCTGCTGTATAAAATATACAAGAAAGTTAAAAACATAATGACTGGGACTGGGGATATAGCTCAGATCATAGAGTGCTTGCACAAGGCCCTGGGTTCCCAGCACGTAAAAAAAAAAAAAACCCACAATGACTGCTGGGCACAGTGACACAGTGACATACACCTGTAATTCTAGCAGTTTGGGAGGCTGAGGCAGGAGGATGGCAAGTTCAAAGCCAGCCTCAACAACTTGGTGATGCCCTAAGCAACTCAGCAAGACCCTGTATCTAAATAAAATAGAAAAAGAATTGGTGATGTGGCTCAGTGGTTAAGATCACCTGAGTCAATCCGAGGTACAAGGTTTAAAAAAAAGAAAAAGAAACCACAATGAATGCTGCATCAACCTTAGCTGAGTGATTACTATCAAGCAACCACTTTTACCTCAGACACATGTTGCTGGACAGTCTTGTAAATCATTCCTATAATACTGTGATACCATTTTTAGAATGAAGATCAGCTTCAAAACAATTTGCGTTGTCTGGATATTTCTAGTGTATAATTCTTCTACTGTATAAAAACACTGTCTAACTTAAACTTCTTAGATACCCCAATTTATCCCAAATGCAGCGATTACAGTACTAAGATTGAATTACATTGGAAGGTCATATCTTAGGAAAAGATGATAGAGAAACTATAAATTTCAAGTACAAAGTTATAATTACTACCACAGATATCACTATAATAATAGTGATTCCTAGTATATTACTTCCTTTTGTGGGGCAATGGGAGAATTAAACCAAAACAAAATATTAAATAAAGGGTTAAAATTTTTCATACACACACATGAAGATGAAGAAAAGCTTTGACCAAGGAACAGGAATGGGAATGGCAACTACCTCAAAACGCTGAAGAACAACAAAAATAGGCCCATTATTCATCTCTATTAGCTTCAACTACAGAGAGAATCTAAATATCCATTTGAAGAAATACTTTAAAGTTATCTGAAGACCCTGGTATATATGTGTTACATGCTGTACAACTATATTCCTCAACCTGTTCACTTAAAGAAACAAAAAGAGGGGTCAGCACTGAAAATTATGCTAAGTGATTTCAAATTCTCTGATCAAATCGTAACTTAAACCATGATATTTAATAGTCCACTTACCATGAAAATCTGCACCCAACTTCTTAGAAGCCATTTAGAACCTGAAACACAAGGAAATATTTCTTAGGTACATGATGCTTTGGGGGAATATAAACAAATTAGAAAATAAAGACAACAAAAAAGAAACCAGAAGACAAATTTCATGACTGACATGGTCCTCACATCTCATTCTTAAAGTCCCATGAAAGGTCTAACATCATGGCACATGCCTATAATGCCAACAACTCAGGAGGCTGAGGCAGGAGGATCACAAGTTCAAGGCCAGTCTCAGCAACTCAGCAAGGCCCTAAGCAACCCTGGGTTGCAATGCCTGGTACAAAAAAAAAAAAAAAGACAATTGCTCTAAAGTACCATATAAGGCACATGGAGGAAAAATAAGTTTTTTTAAGGAAAACGTAAATATTTCTTAAATCTACAGCGAAAAAAAATAATAGAGGAAAAGCATACCAGCCACTGACCAATTTATATGCTCACTACCAAAATAAAAAATTATTGGGTACATATCTTCCTACTAAAAATGACTAATGGTAAATATTAAGAAAAAGATCTCTCACTGTATTCACTAAGCAAATGCTAGCTATTAGTTATAATTTAGATAGAAATTTTTGAAATGGGGAATGAATAAATAATCTTCTGAACCATTTTAACTTTGTATAAAATTTGAAAACAAAAAATGAAGGGGAAATCCCTATAAGACCAGACATTTAGTTCAATATTAGTTTTGTACTTTGTCCCTATAAAAATAAGTACAGTTAGACACAGTGGCACACAACCATAATCCCAGTATCTCAAGAGGCAGAGGCAGAGGCAGGAGGATCTCAAATGCCAGACCTGCTTCAGCAACTTAGCAAGACTCTAAGCAACAAAGAGAACCTGTCTCAAAATAAAAAGGACTGGGGATGTAGAATAGTGGTAAAGCACCCCTAGATTCAATCCCCAGTACAATTTAAAAAAAAAAAAAAAAAAAAAAAAAAAGGACACATACAAAATAATATGATGCTTCTATCTTTTTTTCTTTCTTTCTTTTATTTGAGGGGAGGGATACTGGGATTGAATCCAGGGGTACTTTACCACTAAGCTTCATCCCATATTCTTTTTTTATTTTGAGATAGGCTCTCATTAAATTGTTGAGGCTGGCCAGGAACTTTTGATCCTCTTGTTTCAGCCTCCTGAGTAGCTGGGATTATAGGCACACACCACCATGTCCAGCCCTGTTTATATCTTTAGTTTACCTAAAACATAAGCAAGAAAAATATTAAGTTTAACTACATGTATTTATGGTTATGGTGACTCTGATCACAGTACACTATAAGAAATTATACAGAAAAAGTTTTATTTTCTACTATAAGTAAAAAACCAAAAAGTACATTGCACCCATCTTGTGAAAAGGCATTAAAAACAGAATAAAAGGGTGTGACAGTATAACTCAGTGGTAAAATGTATGCTTAGCCTTCTCCAGGCCCAGGGTTGAATCCTCAGCAACAAGCAACAACAAAATACACATACACACAAAAAATAAAAAATAAAATAAAATTCACAAAGGATTTCTTTTCCAGAAATTGACAAACTGACTTTAAAATTTACATTACGAAAACAAACAAAATAATGAAAAATTTACACAGAAAAGCAAAGAAAATAATGAAGAGTTTTTTTGAAAGAATAAAGTTGGGAGCTGGGGATATAGCTCAGTTGGTAGAGTGCTTGCCTTGCATGCACAAGGCCCTGCACAATCCCCAGCACCGCAAAAAAAAAAGGAAAAAAAAAAAGAAAAGAAGAAGAAAGTTGAAGGGGCTGTGATTGTAGCTCAGTGGTAGAAAGCTTACCTAGCATGTGTGAGGCACTGGGTTTGATCCTCAGCACCATAAATAAATAAACAAACAAATAAATAAATAAACGTATACATCTGCAACTAAATAACTTTAAAAAAATAAAGTTGGCGAACTCACCAACTAATTTCAATACTTACTATTGAGCTACAGTAATTAAAACAGTGTAGCAATGGCATAGGGTATCTCATAAATCAAATGTAACAAAGGTCAGAAATATATCCCTATAAATAGATATAAACAAAGCCAACTGATTTTTCAACAGAGAGGAAATAGCAATTCAAAAAGAAGAATAAAATTATGGCATTTGCTGGTAAATGAATGGAGCTGGAGAATATCATGCTAAGTGAAATAAGTCAATCCCAAAAAACCAAAGGCCAAATATTTTCTCTGATAAGTAGATGATGATATATAACAAGGAAGGGGTGACAGAGGAGGGCAAGAGAGAATGGAAGAACTTTGAATTGTGTAGAGGAAAATGGTGCAGGAGGGGGTGGGGAAAGGAAAGACAGTGGACTGAGACATATAGTATTCCCCTATGTATATGTATGATTACATGAATGGTGTGAATCTAACATTGTGTACAACCATAGAAATGAAAAGTTGTACCCCATTTGTGTACAATGAATCAAAATGAAGTCTGTAAAAATAAAAACTTTTTAAAAAAAAGTTCACACAAAGATGGAATTGCACAAACAAACCTTGTTAAGGCAAATTTGTATTCTTCCCATAGTTTACAACCTTAAAAGTCCCCAAAGTGTTTCCTTTGTATTTTCATAAAGCCACAATGTAAGGTACCTTTTAAAAAATAAAATGTAAGGTCTTAGTCCTAAGGAAAGAAAAAAAAGGAAGGGATAGTCTATTCAACAAATTGTGCCATACATTCAGATGCAAAAACTAAGTAAACCTCAGTAAATCTTCCACCAACAAAAGTTAACCAGGGAATGGAAGGAATACAGTTTAGGTGAAAGTTTCCTTTGGGAGTGATGAAAATGTTTTAAAGTGAGTGTGGGGATGGCCGCACCTCTTTGAATATACTAAGACAGACTCTGAGTGGGTGAATTTTATAGTATATTAATTACATCAGTAAAACTTTTGTAAAATTAATGCAAAAGAAATCAGTGACCTAAATGCAAAAAACAAACATAACTTTAAAAACTTCTTAAAAAACATAAGGCAGAATTCTCATAACTTCAAGATACCTAAGTAAAATTTAACCTACACACAAATACTAGTAACAAATTTATTTGTACTTGCCAAAAACTGGAAATAAGCCAAATGTCCTTCAAACTGGGGAAAAGATAAACTGAAGTGATACATGGATAAGATGAAATACTGCTTAGTAACAGAAAGCATGGAACCATGGATAGATACACCATCATAAGGTAAAACCTCAAATACAACAGGAAAGTAAAATACAGAGGGTTTAGGGCTATAGATCAGTGGTAGAGTGGTTGCCCAACATGGGCGAAACTCTGAGTTCAATCCCTAGTACCTTAGAAAAAGAAGAAGAAAAAGAAAGCCAGACTCAGACTCAAAAGTTTACAAACCATTGGGTGTGGTGGTGGCACATGGCTAAAATCCCAGTAACTTGAGAGGCTTGAGGCCAGAGGATTGCAAATTCCAGGTCAGCCTTAGCAACTTACCATGGCCCTAAGCAACTCACTGAGACCCTGTCTCAAAATAAAAAATAAAAAGGGAAGGGGATGTAACTTAATGGTTAAGCACTCATAGGTTCAATCCTGAGTACCCACACACACATACACATACACACACAAAGTTGAAAAATGCAGATATGAAATAACATTATTTTAATACTGTACTGAAGTATTAAAATGCCTTCTAAATTTAAGCAGACAGAGAAATCCTAGCTGGGACTGGTGGCAGACACCTGTAATCCCAGCAATTTGAGGTTGGGGTAAAAGGATTGTAAATTCCAAGTCAGCATGAGCAATTCAGTGAGACCCTGTCTCAGATTTTTAAAAAATAAAAAAGGGGCTAGGATTGTGGTTCAGTGGTAGAGAGATTGCCTGGCATACATGAAGCACTGGTTTCGATCCTCAGCACATGAAAATAAACAAAATAAAGGTATTGTACCTAACTACAACTAAAATATTTAAAAAAAAAAAAAAAAAAGAGGCAGGAATGTAACTCAGTGGTAGAGTGTCTCTAGATTCAAAGCCCAGTTCCACAAAAAGAGAAAGAGAGAAAAAACCTAAAACAGTTTTCAAAATGCAGGCATCTATAGTAAGCAAACACTTAATTTCTTTTAAGTGATAAAAATATTCTAAAATTTATAGAAACGGGACTGGGGATATAGCTCAGTTGGTAGAGTACTTGCCTTGCAAGCACAAGGCCCTGGGTTCGATCCCAGCACCGCAAAAAAAAATAATAATAATAATTTATAGAAACAAAAAAAAGGACTAGAATTATGGCTTTTTTAAAAAATACAAATATACTTTATTTGAAATAAACAAAAATGCTTACACAGCTTTCACTTGGAAACAAACTCTTGCTTGATTGTATTTAGAGCAAAGACAAAGCTGAAGCACAAACAGCCTTCTTGCTTAACATGTATTTGGAGACAGGTAGGAAGACACTACTTGGTTTTTTAAAAAACTGACCTTCCCTTAAGGCCTAGTCGTAGAAGTGTAAACAATGTAAATAAACCCACCATTACCAGTTGTCCTATCATGTCTATGTCACCTGTGGATTCTGAGATCATACACATACCTGGGAAGGTTGCTATATCACAGTTACACTTGATTTCCTGGCAGGCAGGAATGAAGAAGAATAATTTGGAATATGTTTTACATCCTATTTAGAAGAAAACACTAGTATTGCCTTAAATAACAGGTTACAATAGAAAGATACTGCCTGGAAGTTATCTTTTCACTTTGGTTCATATTAAGTTTTTGTGATTTACAGAGTTGTTTCATTCATTTGCTTGTACTACAATCCTGCCACAAAGTATTAAAGCACAAGATACCTATTATTCCTTCAGCATCTGCATTGTTCAAGTTTTATACTCTACTACATTCACAATATGTCAGCAGTTCTTGGATACTTAAAAAAATAATAAATGGATAAGACTCTTCTAAAAATGCAGATGTCTGTAACTACAATAGTTCTAAATGGGAAGGAGACAACGAGGGAATGAAAAAAGAAAACAGGTTCCATGCAGGGAATGTGGTTCAAGTCTTTGAATTTAAAAACAAGTTCCCCCAGAGAAGCTGGCTGTCATGGAATTTCCAGAAAACTTTCTTTGCCTCCCTCCCTCCAAATGGACCTGAAAAGGCTCAATGCAAACTTTTGAAAACTATAGTTATGAGACGCTATAAATGACAATCAAAGCAGTCAGAGGGAAAAGGATGAATGTGTCTTCCATTTAGCTAGGAGCTGTACCATAGCCTCCTTGGATTTTGGTGGACCAGTAAAAATCACTGAGGTATCAGAAGTACTTTGGAGCACAGGGGTAGAAGTACTGAGCATATTATCTGCCTAAATCAGTAAAAGGACTTCATGACTAGGAAAATTGTCTTTAAGCATTCTGCATTTCTTTGCCAATCTTGTAGCTGAATATCTCCCCCCAGTCAATTTTGGTGCAGATAACTGGAAGCTGCTGGGGCAAGGCCTTGAATGTGGTGTCTGATATTGTTTGGTAATTTTCACTAACTATAGTCTGATATTCACTTTCTGCACTCTGTATGATTTTAATAAACTCCTTGGCAGTTTGGACTTCATTCGAAACAGTTATTAAATCTTGTACATCTTTATGACTAACCAACGAAACAGTGCCGTCCTCGTAACAGTGAACCTGAATCTTGAGCACTCCAACCACCTGAGCGGTAGGTGGTGTAATAGTGAATTTCTACTCTGCTCTCCAACAACCATTCCACAAGTTTTTAGGTTGAAACTGGTGGCTTTCAATACATGCAATAATTGTCTGTTGCACCATCTATAGTCTTAGCAAAAACAGTACAGAAGCCTTTGGAATAATGACCTTTCACATAGGCTCTTAAAGCATTGTCACAGGATTCTCTCCAAGACTTCCAACCTCCATCTACTTCCTCTGGTTGAGGGTCACTTGCTTCTTTCCATAAGGGATCAAACTTAGAGGAAATTTTGTTTCTTGGATCTAAAAATCTGCTATCACCTAGGTCATCATGCTCTGTAATTAAGACCTGATCTTTATATCCTTCTGTCTTCATAGGTGTGAATTGGTCCATGAAATACTGGGTAAATGCATGTGCTGCTCCTTCCCTGAGAAGACTGTCATTGTTGAGTAGTAGCTCAACATCATTGAACACTTCATTAAACTCCCCTGGGGGTGCATGAGTGATGAATTTAGCAGCTACAGTACCTTCTCCTCATTGGACATCAGATCCTCGAAGTCGGCCATCTTGGGTTGCTCTGGCCCAGCCCAGCTGCCTAACAATTATAGCATGATAGTAATGTGCTGCTTCCCTAGTATGTGTGAGGCTCTGGATTCAATTGCCAGTTACACAAAAAATATTTCATTATTATTATTATGCCTAAGTATTCTTTTTGTTTTTGTTTTTGTTTTTGTTTTTGGAACCAGGGATTGAACTGAGGGACACTCGGCCACTGAGCCACATCCCCAGCCCTATTTTGTATTTGATTTAGAGACAGGGTCTCACTGAGTTGCTTAGGGCCTCGCTAAATTGCTGAGGCTGGCTTTGAACTCACGATCCTCCTGACTCAGCCTCCCAAGTCGCTTGGATTATAGGCGTGCGCCACCACACCCGGCCCTAAGTATTCTTTAGTTTGCACACCTTACCAAATTTAGAGCCACTTTTCCTTTTTGTGGCATAGCAAATCTAACCCAGGGCTTGATGTATACTAGACAAGTGCTGTACCTCTAAGCTACACCCCTAATCCTTTTTTAAAGGGAAAATGTAAAGACAAAATTAACGGTAACACATATTCTTAATTCATAAACTTTTTATACTAATAAAAATTGGAAATCCCTGAAAGAACCAAGAACTTACCAGCAATGCTCTATCTTTTGCAGCTCAGTCTTACTTCAGTTCAAAACATGATAATTCAAAGTTTAAAGTTTGATAATAGACATCTAAGAACAAAAAAGATGGGGAAATAGGCAACAAGAAGAGAAATGTAGGGAGAGGAGGAGGAGACAGAGTGAAAGAACTGGAGACAGGTTAAGGAATGGAAAAAAGAAAAGGCACACATGTCTATAATCCCAGCTTTCAGGAGGCTGAGGCAGGATGATTACAAGTTTGAGCCAACCTCAGCAATTCGGCATGTCCCTAAGCAACTTAGTGAGACCCTGTCTCAAAATTTAAAAAAATAGAAAGGACTGGGGATGCAGCTTAGTGGTAAGGAACCTTTAGGTTCAATCCCCAGTACCATTAAAAAAAAAAAAAAAAAGAAAGAAAGAAAGAAAAGGGAAAGGTCAAGAGGGTAGGAGAGGGCTGGGATGGTGGCTCAGTGGTAGAGCACTTGCCTAGCACATGTGAGGCACTGGGTTCAATTCTCAGCACCACATATGAATAAATAAACATCCATTGACAACTAAAAAATATTTTAAAAAGAAGAGGATAAGGGAATAAACACTGGAGTAGGAGTCCAGGAAAATGAAAACAAATGCCTTGGCAAGGCCTAGGTCCTTCCACAAGAAGAGAAAGTCCAGGGGCAATCATCTTTAATGTTCTCATTTTTCTATTTCTTCCTAGTCCCATATCATTGAATAACTATAATATGAAATTACACTCTATAAACAATTTCCCGATACAAACAGCAACTCAATATCTCAGTAAGCTATCAGTCATACTTCTGCAATAATAATTGCAATCTGGAATTTCTCAAGATACAAATTAATCTAAGAAATTATTCAAGTTATAGAAAAATGGCTTTGAGAATCATCACAAGTCTGAAAACAAAGTTAACAGCCCTACAACTCAAACCAACATACATATGACAAAAATTACATGCGTAATCACAATTAATAAATACTAGGCTATACTACATTCATAAAAGACGGGTTTTTTTCCTTCTGAGATCTCCTTAATGAAGGAAAAACATTTGTGTTTCCAAATTAAATGCTGAGTATTCAAGGTAAGTGATAAGATCAACCATTTACTATACACAGTAACTTTTTTGGCTCTGGATTGAACTCAATGGCACTCAATCACTGAGTCATACCCATACTGAGTTTGCCCCTTCTATTTTATTAATTTTTAAGACAAGGTCTCACTAAGCTGTTGAGGACCTCAATGAATTGGTAAGGCTGGCCTTGAACTTGTGATACTTCTGTCTCAGCCTCCTGAGTTGCACCATCACACCCAGTTCAGAGTAAAATGTTTTTATTGATGAAGTAAAAAACTGGCAACCATGTTAGTCTCCCTATATTTTTTCTTAATGTTACT
This sequence comes from Glaucomys volans, assembly GCA_020662805.1. NCBI lineage: Eukaryota > Metazoa > Chordata > Mammalia > Rodentia > Sciuridae > Glaucomys > Glaucomys volans. The sequence goes on along the minus strand of JAJEJO010005643.1, from coordinate 248,736 downwards.
TATCCCTGAAACTAAGAACCTGGAAACCATTTTCTCCTACCACATGTAAAATAACCTCAACTATTAAGTCTCATTACTAAAAATAAAACATAAATGCAAACATTTGTTTGCATACTGCCTGACATACAGTAAGAGCTCAATGTAAGTTGAACTGAATACAACTTAAAAGAGTAAACCATTCTCCAAGCACTTCAGTGCTACTAAACTACTACTACTACTACTAAACTAATATATCTACTACTACGAAACTAGTATATCCATATAACTACTACTAAACTAGTATATCCATACAAAAAGCTTAAATTTTTATTTGAACATTGACAGTATTAGAACTGTGAATTAGCCGGGCGCGGTGGTGCACGCCTGTAATCCCAGCACTTGGGAGGCTGAGGCAGGAGGATCACGAGTTCAAAGCCAGCCTCAGCAACCTAGCGAGGCCCTAAGCAACTCAGTGAGACCCTGTCTCTAAATAAAATACAAAATAGGGTTGGGGATGTGGCTCAGTGGTGGAGTGCCCTGGGTTCAATCCCTAGTACCAAAAAAAAAAAAAAAAAAAGAACTGTGAATTAAGACTCTGGTTGTGTGAAAACTAGAATTTACAAGACCTTACAGTTTGTACTAATCTGAAAATTAGATACTAATTTCATAATCTATCACTGTCTATAAACTCTTGTTTTGCCAAAGTAATCCCTCTGTTACTGGATGCTACTACAGGCACATCAGCATATTTGGCTAAAGGTGGAAGGCCAATAAAATAAAATCAACCATATCCTGATTCACACTGAGATACTGAGGAACACTCAATGACCCCAATAAGAGTTTTTCTTTCTCTTTTTCTTGTTCATTTTTTTTTTCCTTGTTCAATACCAGGGATTGAACTAAGGGCCTCACACATGCTAGGAAAGAACTATGCCACTGGGTTACCCAGCACTATTTATTTGTTTTTGGTATTGGGGATTGAACCCGGAGGCACTTACTCCTGGATCTACATCCCCAGCTCTTTTCATTTTTTTATTTTGAGACAGGGTCTTGCTAAGTTGCTTTGGGCCATACCGAGTTGCTGAGGCTGGTCTCGAACCTGCAATCCTTTTGTGTCTCAACCTCCCAAATTGCTTGGATTACAGGGATGCACCACTGTGCCCAACAGCCTTTTTATTTTATTCTGATACAGATTCGTGCTAAATTATCCAGGCTGACCTTGCATTTGTGATGCCCCTGCCTCACTCTAAAAGCTAGGATTACAACTGTAGGCCAATCCATTTGGTTCAGGAAAATCTTTTTATGCATTAATTTCTTCTTTCAATTCAGGCAGAATACTGCATATTCAGATCTTTTCTGAGCACCACTGTTTTATAGAGAAAAGCAAAGGAAAATTTGAGTCATTAACCTGCAGAAACAAGATCTGATCCTGACATTTTGGAAAAGAGAGGAGTATGTTTATAAGGATATGGAAACAACCCACATAAACATATTGCTGGGATTATAGGTTGGGCTTGTAATTTTTCCTTTTGTGCTATTTGTTTTCTATGTAGAGCACTCATCTATACACCTATCAACTGATCAGGACACACAAACATACTTTGTAATGACAGTGAAAACCAGTAAAAGAGGGCAAAGAAACCAAACAAACAAGTACCTGTAAAAGGACTAAAAAAGAAACAATGGCCAGGTGTGGCGGTGCATGCCTGTAATACCAGAGACTCAGAAAACTGAGGCAAGAGGACCCCAAGTTTCAGACCAGCCTCAGCAATTTAGCAAGACTCTTAATAACTTAGAAGACCCTGTCTAAAAATAAAAAGTGCTGTGTATGTAGCTTAGTGGTAAAGCACTTCTGGGTTCAATCCCACACAAAAATATATAACTAAACAAAGAAAGTGAACTTAAAAAAAAAAAAGGAACAAAGAATCAGTGGTTCCTAGACCTGTAAGAATATCTACAAACACAGATGAATCTAGGTTACAGACTTCATCAAGGTATAATAAATGTTTTACTTTATTAATGATGCAGGATACAATCCATGATGAAGGAACCAACAGTTAATTATGAACTGCCCCAAATACATAACACCACCACTCACAAAACAAAAACTGTTAAGAAAAAAGCTGGCAGCAGTGGTGCCCACCTGTAATCCCAGCTACTCAGGAAGCTAAAGCAGAAGGATCTAAAGTTTGAGGCCAGCCTGGCCAACTTAACAAGACCCTCTCAAAATCTAAAAACAGGACTGGGGATATAGCTCAATGGTGGGGCACTTGGAGACCCTGAGTTTAATCTAATTTAATATTAGATGGAAAAACTAAAAGGTATAAAAAGTCAGAAGAGAAATCATTTCCCAGACAGGAACCGTAGCACACATGGCCAGTTGCTTGGGAGGCTGAGGTGGGATGATCACTTAAACCCATAAATTAGAGCTTAGTTGAAGAGCACAGGAATTACTAAAATGCGAAAATCTGACACAGACTAAAGCTACTATTTAAAATCTTAAAGCGACAAAACAATTGGGTATCTACCTAGAAAAAAGTAAAATAAGATACTCACCTCACACTCCACACCAAAGTAAATTCCAGATGGATCAAAAGTATAGTACATTATACAACTAACCAAATGTACAGATCCTATTTTCACACTGCATGAAAACTAATGGGCTAAAATAAGTTTCTGAGACTTATGCCTTGTAGAAAACCCAGAAAATTAAGGTTATTTTTAAAAATCAAGATGCTGTAATAACCTAAATTATTAATTATAAGACACACTCAAAACCAAGAAAAGTGTTGGGCACAATGGCACATGCATATAATACCAGCTTCTTGGGAAGCTGAGGCAAGAGGACTGAAAGTTCAGGGCCAGCCTAGGCAACTTAGTGAGACCCTGTCCCAAAACAAAATTTTAAAAAAGGGCTGGTGATGTAACTCAGTGGTAGAGTGCTTGCCTTGTATGTTCCAGACTGAGTTCAATAAACTCAGTGCTTTCGGGGCAGGGGCAGTATGTGGACAACACAATGGACCACTATACAACCAAAACCAAGAAATCCAACTAGTGACTCAACACAAATATCATTTCATATAGTTCACTAAAAACTGATTAAAGCTGAATTGCATCTCACTAAAATCTAAGAAGTGACAATAGTACATACAAAGAGAGGCAAAGTATTGACCCATCTAGTTTTGTTAAAAACTGCAGTGAAGAATTCTAGCTAAGCCCACAGATTTTCCTTAACTCTGGAAAACTCCTCTTAATACTCCACTTACCTAGTAGTGTCTAATCTTTAGCGTCACTGGCTTTTCCTATCCTAAAGCTCTCTCAAATTTTCTGAAAACTTAGTCATACTCTTAAAAATTAATCATTCTAAATTGTAATAATTTAGAAATTACATATTAATTTTATTATTAGAATAACAAATTCTGGCTAATATATAATTCAAAAATATAATTAGAGAAAATAATCCCCTTAAAAAGAAAATAGTAACAATCCCTTGTAGTTATCAATAAATAGTAGTCTAAAATTATAAATCCTGTGAGACTAATGAACATATGAACAGGAAAGTACTGACTATTAGTTAAAAGAATGGGAGCTGGGCACTGTGGCACATGCCTATAATCCCAGTTGACTTGGGAGTCTGAAACAAAAGAATTGCAAATTGGAGGTCAGCCTCAGCAAATTAGCAAAGCCCTTAGCAAGATTTATTCCGGAAAGCAAATAACTGAGCAGGATACACACTCAAAGGAAAAAGGAATTGGTACTCTCCAAGAGTTAAGATGCACTTTTGGACTGTGGGTTGTTTTTTTTTTTTTTTTTTTTTTTAAAAAGAAACTAACACAGTGAACACAGGAAGTGCATAAGGGATGATGTCAGCCTGTTGAACTCAATTCTTTTAATCATGATGCACAGGGCAGATCATAGTGATCTAGTTATTTCAGGATCACTAGGCTGATGTCATCCAGTCAATAAATAATGTTTGGAATGTACCCATATCACAAGTCTCTAGCAATATTTTCCCTCAGTTTTATTTAGGTATAAAGAAAATGCACTTGTAAGTTGGCAATATATACAAATTAATTAACTAGGAAACTATACTCTAAGATTCAAGGGTTTTAAGAATTTATCTCAGGGCTGGGGATATAGCTCAGTTGGTAAAGTGCTTGCCTTGCAAGCACAGGGC